>PVIC010038148.1:0-17734 GCA_004025085.1 Thryonomys swinderianus | reverse complement strand
CTGAAGCCAGGACGTGAAAACAGATGTGAAGTCCAGTCTTCAAGCCCACAATGGTAACACTATGAAATAGCTCTGTGGGGTATATTTCAGCGGCCAACATGCATGGGAATCCAATCTAATACAACATGCAAAGCGTTTTAAAAAGGGAGCTGGTAAAGTACAGTTATTAATTCATTTGGGAGGAATTTTAAGAATACCCATGTGTATTACATTGAAATGCAAATAAAAATCTTTTCTTTTTGGTGTGATAGAAAATTTCTCCTAATTCACAGGATTAATAGATGAAGGCAAGATTTAATTATTTCAAATTACAAATTTCCACATTTCAAAAACAGAAGAAACTTTCACTCATCTTAAAACAACTCTTTTAATTTGAGAGTATGAAATAACTTCTGCCATCTGCTGTAGTTGAGCATTGTTTACATGTGACTCTCTAATTTAAACATGGCCTCATGTCTACTTTTTCTCCATGTAATAGGATTATAATGTAATTACACTGAGGTGAAATCATTTGAAAATGTTTCAAGTTTGGCACCATCTGTTGTGATGTTTAAATTCCGGAGGGGAAAATCCCTGCGTCAGTACGGGGATATTTTGCTTCTAGAGTTTCAAGAGTGACTACAAATATCTTTTGAAGTATTCAATTAGCATAAATCTTCATATCTCTGTAAAGACAGTGTGCGTCCAACATGTTCATTTGTTGCAAGGTGCGGTGGGAGTCGTGCTGTCCACATGACCATCTTGGTGTTTCGTGTTAAGGCTGATGAATGAGACACGCAGGGCGTGTAGAGCTTCTACTTTTTCAGCAGAAGGAACAATCATTTCCTATGGAGTAGCCTCGAGCAGACAGCTACAGAAGAAAATTGCCTCACCAACTCTACCTTTATAAAAATAAGGAAATCTTCTGGGATGGAAGTTAGGATCCATTGAAAAGTGATATTGTCTCATCTTTGCCCATTTTCTCTATAAGTTGTCCGTCAGTTGTGGACTATCTGCATTTCGTCTATTCCTCAGAAATGGAAAATGTGAAAAGATGTTTTGTGCAAGTGATTGATTGATGGCTACTCTCAAAATCACTCACAATAGGTGTCAGAAGCAAGATTGGAAAGAAAAGTTGCAACTTCAGGGAGTCTTAGCCCGGCCTGGATCCTGCACGGTCTCTGGACCGTGAGTCATACTTCAGAGTGTAAATGTCTTCAAGAATCAAAGTGGGACCCTTGGACTTTTGGGTTAATCATTCATGGAAGGTGACCAAATTAGATGACAGAAGGCAGCTGGTGAAATTCCTAAGCTGTTCTAGTTTCTGTGTGTGGGTAAAGTCTCTGAAGAGAGTTGCAAGCACAGGCTCTTAAAAGACACAGAGGCTGGGAGAGTGGGCCGGAGAAGCACCGAGAGAGGCTGAGTAGCTCTGGGCAGAGTAAGCAGAGATATCGCCGCTGTTTTATTTCTAAATTCCAAATCATCATCTTTGTTCCGTAACATTAACATTAGAAGGTATACATGCTTAATATATATTGAATTCAGAATAAGTCCGACTGCCAATTTTCATGCAGACTATAAAACTGAAACATTGCATTTGTAACTATTTTATTTGAATAGCTATGAGATTTAGACATTGCCAATTGCTTAGCTTTTATGGTTTGGGATAATACATTTGTCCATCTATCAATTTAAATTCGCTCCTTGTAAAAGAAGAATATTTGTATCAATCTGGGTAGTCGAACATGTCGAGTGGGAAAGATTACACACACAAGTGGAAAATCTAAAACCTTTGAAAAAGTGCTGTGGTAAAGTATGGTTTATTTACTTTTATTTTGCTCTTTATTATTTGCTATTTATTATCTATGATTTATTTCACAATTGGAGGTAGAATTTTCTCTATGAAAGGGGCCCAAGGAGAGAGGAGTGACAGAAGAGAGGAAAAGGGATGAAGAGACATAAGGTGTTTCATATAAATAAATGTACCAATGCCACGTGGGGAATATAAGCATCATGTACCGAAAATATGTCAATAGAAATAGAAAATTTAACTTTTAAAAATCAAAAATTAAATGTTCTTTAAAATCTAAAACATCTGTAATCGCCAAAGTTAGAAGAGAGTAAATTAAAATATTTCAGAATGAAATCCAAAAAAGTAGAAGTGACTGAAGTGTGATAGTGTTTTATAATTGCTATAAACTAGTAGTTTTTGTGTAGTTAGTGCAAATGAAACACAGCACATACACAGTAGTGCATTAACCTCACAGTGTCAATTGAGCCATAGAACTTTATTTCAGAGTATTTATCAAATTCACTATAATCTAGTTTTGGATTTCATATTCAATACATATATAATCAATGTGTATATAATTTATGAAAATACATTACTATTGAGTAATATATTAGAAATCTATCCCTTCTCCAATGAAGAATGCATAATGAAAAATATTTATTCCTTTGTTTAATTTGTCTATGGGTAGGGGGTGAAATAAGATTTCTACCAGTGGACTACAGAACTTTAGAACTTAATTATTTACTTTTGTTTTATCTGCTACAAATTAGAACTTTTTGTGAATACATGAGGAAAATTATTGGTGTTTCTGATAAATCACACACATTATAAAACCCCTTTTATCATGGGAAGGTTAGTAAGAAGTGTTTCCACAGGTTTGAAGAGCATTAAAGATAATTTTTTTTTTGAGTCAGGGTCTTGCTTTGTAGTGCAGCCTGGCTCTGAGCTCACTATGTAGCCAAGGCAAGCCTTGAACTCAGCAATCCTCCTGTCTCTGCCTCCCGAGTGTTGGGATTACAGGTGTGAGCCACCATGCCCAGCATTTCCATTATTTTTTAATGGGATAAATAGTCAATTTACAATCAAGATGAGTTACAACCACCCCTATAAGCAAATCGAGTTCCTAAGCTGAGATTCTACTACATCTGTTTTTGTTCTTTTGTGTTTTGAGTTTCTCACAGGAGGGCAATTACGAGATGATTAAAATTGAACTTTATCTTTTGGGTAGGCTTTCCCAATCTCAGTACTGTTGGCATTTTGGCCTTGCTAATTATTTGCCATATAGAACAATCTCACGGATTTGTAACATGGTTAGCTGTGCACTAAAATCAAGTAACCCTGTCACCCCATTTGTACTAACTGAAAATGTCTCCAGATATCGCCAAATATTCCCTGAGAGGGAAAACTTACTACTCAGTTGGGAAGCCCTGGTTTGATAACCATCACTGTTTCCTGTGCGTGAGTTGCCTGATAAGATCTAGACTTCAGAGAAGAACTAGGGAAAGAGGAGGCAGATGACCCGTTTTCTAAATTACTATGGTAGTGTCTCCACCTGGATGAATAAGGATGAATTATGTTGGGATTTAGCTCAGTGGTTCCAGCCCTTGTCTCATAAGCATAAGGTCCAGAGTTTGATCCCTGGAAAAAGAATACATTGACATACAAAATTATAATGTAACCCAGACAATATTTATCTCTAAGTAAGAGACCCACTCAGAGACTTGTTCACAGATTGAACACAAATATTATCATTAGCCCCATAATTTTATTTGAAATGCTCTAGTGTTTATGGGCAACTCTGTGGGCTGGAGGTTGGGCTCAGTGGTGCTGGGGCCAACGTAGCAAGCGCAAGGTCCCTGGTTCCATCCCCTGTAACCACATACAACAGTACCAGGTTTGGTGACTCACGCCCACCAGCAATCAGTACCACAGACCACAGTGCACTACACTTGACTTGATTGTTACTGTGCAAAACTTTTACATATCCTTAGTAAAACAATATGATATACAACCATCCCTGTAGAGGGTGTCCTTCTGTGTAAATATAATCCATATTACTTTAGGAACTAATTAGGTGAAGAGGCATGGATGGTAGAAATTTAAGTCCGCTCTACAGAAAAAATTTTGCACACAATCTGACTGAATTTTTGTTGTTTGTTTTTGAGCCAGGGTTCCGTTGTTGTACCCCTGGGTGGACTCAAACTCATGGCAACTCTCCTGCCTTCGCCTCCCTCATGCTGGAATGCCAGCAACTGACAATTTTCACTAATAACATGTAAATTTCTTTTCACTAATGACTTACTTTACAACACGTGGTAGTTAATCATTGATAATTTCTAAATAAATAAATAAATGGATAAACCCCACTTGCTGTGTATAAGGCAATGTGAATTTCAGGGTACTGTTTCTTAAAATCCTCTCCTCAAAAAAAGAGAAAAGCAATGAGATTCGTGCTAAGACATATAATTCTGTACAAGTCATTCTTTAATCTTTTTTAAGCTTAAGGCAGAATAAGATGATTTCCTATGTGCTCATAAAGAAGTTTTGAAGAGGACTTAGCATTGGAATAAATCTTTCAAAATGGAGAAGTATTTAAAAAGAAGGTTTGCGGCAAAAAGTTTGTGGCATAGAGAGTAACATAGAAGAAAAGATTTTGGTCTTAGCAAAAATGAATAAATAAATAGGATTTTAAAAAGGAGCCAGTGGCCTTTGGTATTCTGGAAAAGAAGATGTACTCAGAGACATCAGGAAAGGTGCCCAACAGGGATGTCTCTGGAAATGGAACCTGACTGGGAACGTTTTATAAAGGTGGGCAGCATTTAAAAGGCTATTGTAGCAATTCCTTAACTCTTCTAACCTCAAGATCCCATTGTATTCTCTAATATCTGAGTACAATGGGATTCACTGTTAAAGACCCCCAAGAACCTTAATTTTTGTTATAATTTTCAATATTTGAAACTGGGAAGATTTGTAAAGTATTAAATTATTTTGAAGTAACTATGAGAGATCTTTAATTTAATATAAATTATATCTTTTGTAAAACCACACACTTTACCAAACAAACATAGAACAGTGAGAACTGGCATTTTAAAAAAATATTTTTGCAACTGCAGTGTCTGGGTTAATTGTAGACTCCCTGAATGTACATATATGCTCCTGCATCTAAGCTATCATTTTGTGCTTCTATGGCGGAGGTTATGCAGAAAATCTAATCTCATATTCTTAAGTAGTTAGAGAAGGGAAGAATATTTTAATGATGTTTTCCAGGTAATTGTAGATATTCTTGTTCGATACTAAATCAAAACTTACAGATTGAAGTTTTATAAATATTAATATAATGTTGAATCTGAAATTATGTCAGTGGTTTCAATTACATACATTAAACTCCATTGAACTTTCTCGTTTTGAATGGATCTTTTACCTATACATTATTTTGTAATCCCTTGCAGCAGTCAATTAGAAAATGTTGGGTCCTTTAGAACTATAGAGCAACCATATTTAGACACATTTTATTATACACAGTTAAAATATCACTTTGGGTAATACCATCACCAAAATCTCAGAAAAGTATCTAACTCACAATGCTGTTCACCTCATAGGAGTGGATGTAATTTCACTAAAATTACAATATTTGCTTGAAAGTTACATTTTATCATTGGCAACAAGTGCTGAAATTTCTTCTCCTGGAGATAACAGGATCGTTTAGTTTATTTTTGAAGAAAATATCTCAACTACAGAAGCCTTAATAACTTAATTTGTCAGTTATTCTTCCATGTAAAAAGGTTCATGAAAAAAGTAACTTACTCGACTCACTATTCAACACTAACAAAGGTCCTTACCTTGAGGCAATCACAGTACTTGAGTATGAAGAAGAAATACAGAATAGAATGTCAAAAAGACACACTACTGTAGAGTTAATATGTGACCTACCTTTCAAATATAGATGCCTCCATCAAGGGTATTCTCAAGTGGAGGCAGATTTTTAACAGTGAGCACGCGGTTGTCTGATATAGTAATAACCTGGAGAATGGCCAGAAAGTCTCTGCAGAAAGTCTTTCTTGAGCTACAGAGCAACATTGAATAGGAATAAGTGTCTTAAGAACCACTTCAAGAAAAGTAGATCAGGGGACTCATTTATGAGTAACTCACACAGAAATGTTGGGAAGGTGAAAAGGATCATTTCAATGGTTGTTCAGTTGTCCAGGTGCCCTTATTTTGAGGTATCCTGTATTAAGCTTTAACATTTCTAAACTAGCTGCCAGTGTAAAATGGAGAGTGAAACACAGATAAATTAGCAAGAATGGCTGACACCAGCAGAGAATGATTGTAGTAGAGGGGCATTTTAGCAGTCACTGCATAAGGTCATCTTCAGTTTGAGCACAGAACTTAAAAATTTTGTAATATGTAGCTTGCTTTAGATTTCATTAAAAATAAGATATAGAATTGTGTTATTATGAATTATATTACATTAAATTCCATTGATCTTTCTCACTGAATGGATCATCTACTATTATATTATTTTGTAATCCCTTACATCAGTCAATTAGAAAATGTTGGGTCATTTAGAAATATAGGTCATCCATATTTAGACACATTTTATTGTACTATGTTAAAATATAACTTTTGGTAATACCATCACCAATATTCTCAGAAAATGATTTTTTTTTTGTACTGTGGATCGAACTCAGGCTTTTGTGCATCTAAGGTTGGTGCTGTACCACTTGAGCTAAATCCCCAGCCCCAGAAAATGAGAATTTTTTTTTTTTGAGACAGGGTCTCACTTTGTAGTTCAGGCTGGCACTGAGCTCACTATGTAGCCCAGGCAAGCCTCAAACTCAGCAATCCTCCTGCCTCCCAAGTGCTGGGATTACAGGCATGAGCCACCATGCCCAGCCAGAAAATGAGAATTTTAAAGAAAAATTTTTTTTTTAAAAATCACCAGTCATTGTTCCAGGTTATATTAAATTTAATGGTGACGCTCTGTGCTTGAGATAACTGAGCCATTTCTTTTTTCTTTGAGATATCAGCAGTGTGAAGTATTGAGCACAGAGGAAAAAGGTAAATGTATCATTCTGATCTATGGGGCCAATTATCAAAATTAAACCTTAAACTCCTCTAAGAAATTACCAACCAGTAATAATAATTTATTTCTTCAGAATACCTCTTAAATTCAACCTTAAAATTTTGAAATAGAAAGTAGATGTAAATGAGTTTTAGAATGTATGATAGATTTTGTAAAATAGGAAATATTCAAAGGGAAAGTGGTGGGGGAACATAATGAAGGGAAAGAATAAATATGATTTGGGAAGAAAAAGAAATTGCATGTATATAAGGGGTGGGGGTTGTGGGTGGGTAGGGATATGGGTAAAAATTAGAATTAACTTCTGTAATATACTGGTACAAATTCCCCAATGTTGAGATTGATTGTGAACTGTATATAAAATGAACCAATAAAGAATTCAATTTTTTAAAAAAAGAGAGTAGATACATAGCTCAGTGGTTCCAGCGCCTGCCTCACAAGAGCAAGGTCTTTGAGTTCAATCCTGGTAACCACATACAATGCTGGGCGTGATGACTAACACCCACCAGCAATCAATACCACATACCACAGTGCCGGGCGTGGTGCTTCACGCCTGTAATCCCAGCACTCGGGAGGCAGAGGCAGGAGGACTGCTGAGTTCAAGGCTTGCTTGGGCTACATAGTGAGCTCAGGGCCAGCCTAAACTACAAAGCGAGACCCTGTCTCAAAAAAA
Source organism: Thryonomys swinderianus (assembly GCA_004025085.1). Lineage (NCBI taxonomy): Eukaryota > Metazoa > Chordata > Mammalia > Rodentia > Thryonomyidae > Thryonomys > Thryonomys swinderianus. The sequence continues at coordinate 10,210 of PVIC010038148.1, read as the reverse complement.
AAAAAAAAGTAGATATAATTTAATTTTAATGGGTAATTGGAATTTTTCTCAAGTTAGAAGTTTGTAATGATAGACTGCAACTGTCATGAATTTAGCAAAAAAAAAAAATCACATTATATGTCATGGCCAACAAAAGTCAGATGGCTAAATCCAGTGTCTATGGAATACATTAGATAAGTGCATTATCCCCAAAAGAAACATGGATGGGCATATGACAATTGGCAAGGGTTTTTAATCTTCTTAGAAGGAGGGGGTATAAATAATTAGAAAGAATAGAAACCATGGTAATTGTCTACCTCATACAAAACTATCTGCTTAGATTCTGCATGCAAAAAATTCACTTACTCTGATTCATCTGATTGTGGCATTGAGTTTGAAGCCCGGAATCTCACAGTAACCTCTGCACTGGCTTCTCTTCCATTGATATAAGTGAAACAAGAAAATAAAAAGTGGTCTTCCTTCCACTTAGAAACCAGGCAATGGAAAACACTCTAGAGCAGCTATAGTAAAAGTTGTGGTGTGTGTGGTACGTGAAGCAGGGACAGAAGCGATATCACGCAGCAGACGCTGGTTAATCCTGAGGGCTCATGGTCCATGTAATGAAGAATTTCTTCGCTAAGCCTAGAGGAATATTTTTGGACTATCAGTCTATCTCTGGAAAGAAATTTCTCCATACTGTGTGTTTTTCTGCTCTGAAAGCCATGCTTAGAATAAAAGAACTAAAAGAATATGTGGTTCTAAAGAGGTCAGCAGCATCCTGAATTTATGATTTCTGAGAATATTTGGAGTACAAATGTTTTTATTTTCCTATTTTTTAATTCCTCTTTTGGCTCTTTGGGCGGCACAATTTTGAGGCTCATTTCACTTTATTCATCAATATTCACATTCACAACTCTGTTGGAGAAATGACCTTTTTCTCACAGCTGAACATGATTCAAAAATAAGGCAAATATTTAATTTTGAAAGTACTCTTAGTAGAGTAAGGAAACATTGCCACTATTCTCCATCACGTCGCACACCCTTACTCTAAAATTCTTGTCACTTTCAGAAACCGCGTTTCTGCAAGTGGAGTGTCATGGATCCCTTGATGTCCCTAATAAATTCAAAATATTTACCTTTTGGGGCCACTTTGACTTTGGGAAAGAGAAAGAAGTTGCAGAATCAGATCTGCTGAGCCCAGAGCGTGAGGAGAGGTCATAACGCTGTTAGGAGTCTGTCCTCCTGTTGGAGCATTGACTGCATGTTCATCGTGACTCAAAAACACCCTTACATAAAACTTTTAGAAAGTGGCAAGAAAGCTGGCAAACGTCTGGCCCTTTTGGGAAAGATCAGTGGGAGTGCACCGTTCACTACAAGAGTTTCTTCAAAATGTCAACATTCCTCATGCACTTTGATCACACCACGCAAAAATAAAAATCTACCTCACCTCCGACCTCTGGGACAAGGAGAGACAGCACCTCCAATGATTATCCAGGAATTTTAATCAACTGTTACTGAGATTAAAAAAAAATCTTTACTGCTTCTTACTGGGGATATTCCCCTTCTTTTCTGCAGGTTTCCAGCTAACAGGAGGCATAACACTAATGCTTCCTCTATGTACATTTAGCAAGTCGATGTTCATTGTGGAAAGGCTCGTCACCTTTGACCAAAAAAATCCTACTTTGCAGCTGTAAAATTATTCTTAAATTATACTAGGCAAAGGGTTTTGTTCCAAAGTGGTTAAGATGGACAGAAACTTCTAGTGTATTAGAAAAGCCTAGTTGATATGATTAATGAGCGAAGTCCACATAAGGTAAGAGAAAAAAAGAAAAAAAGCTCAGAAAGCAGCACAGTAAAATAAGACATTATTTCAGGCGTATTTCTTAAAATTTCATTGGCATTCATACATTTGTAATACATAAAAACAGGATATTAAAAATCACCTTACTTATTCATATAGTTAAAATTAAATTACTTGTTATATGTCAAAATATAAAATAGGGCTGTTGATATATAGTTTTTTTTTTTTAAATGAAAAGACCATTTGTTGGAAAATGAAGTCTCCCTGGAATTTAAGTAGCATATAAAAAAATAATGTTAAGGTTTCTTTCTAAATAAAATGTGATACCAAAGTCAGCACTGGTGAAAATATTGGGTGGGTGACTAATTAAATTCTCAGAGAAAAGAATTATATTTGCCAAGAACTCTAACTTTCTATGGAATTTGGACTTTAACCAAGACAAAATGTAATTCACATAACTAAGCAATGTAATGGAAAGCTATTGCCCATTGTTTTTTTTGTTTTGTTTTTTTTTTTGGAGGTGGACAGGGTCTCGCTTTGTAGTTCAGGCTGGTCCTGAGTTCACTATGTAGCTCAGGCTAGCCTCAAACTCAGCAATCCTCCTGCCTCTGCCTCCCAAGTGCTGTATGACAGGCATGAGCCACCACACCTGGCACTGTGTTATATGATACTGATTGCTGGTGGGCGTAAGTCACCACTCCGGGTATTGTTGTATGTGGTTAACTGGGATCGAACCAGGGACCTTGCGCTTCCTAGGTAGGCGGTGGTACCACGGAGCTAAATCTCCGGCCCAATTATATTTTTATAATACCTAATATCAAAATATTATTAAAACAACTTCAAAACTTAATTGCATATTATAGTATAATCATAAAAATAATGGACATAAAGACCCAGAAAAGAAAGTTTATTTACACATTAAGACTACATAAAACTAGGAAACAATGTAAGAAATTTAAAGGAAAATTGATTGGGAAGGAATGAGAAAAATTTAACTTGCTCAGAATGAGTTTATTTTTAAGGCAAATATGGAAAATACATTTAGTCTAATGGTTATTTTTTTCCTAGTTTTAAAATTCCCATTCCCTTCCCAAAGCTTGGAAAGAAAACGAAGATTGTAAAGGAAAGCATTTGTCAGTTATGGGAAAGCTAAAGCCATTGTTGAATTTGTTGAATTGTACACTTATTCCAAAAAAAGTACTGCAGAGATTGCCAAGGGTGATGGTATTGAATGAAACTGATTTCATCCTGCAATATGAAAAGAATTTCTGGAAGGGAGAATTTGTTTCATAGAGGAATCTTCAGGGAAATAACTGGCCAAGCCATCTTTTTTCATGAAAAGGAACTTATTCCTACAACATGTGAAAGCCTGGATATTTTCAATCCTAAAGCAAAGCTCGCTTAATACAGCCTCACCAGACTTTAGCTTGTAGAGTTCGCAAGCATTCTCAACAAAGGAAAAGGCACAGCCTTTAGCTCAGGTGTGTATATGTAGATTTCTGGTGAGCTTCTTTTACTTCTTATGTAGTAATGTGGAATTCAGTTTACCTTATGATTTATAAGGTACAGGCTTCAAGATTTTGATTACTTTGGTGGTTAGTACTCATAAACAGCCCCGCAACTTTCATTCACAAAGCCAAGTTGCTACTTGTGACCTAGCAAGGCTGGACAAGGCTCTGAAGTATAACTCTATGGTTCTTTCAGACATGCATTTGGTTACCTCAATTTGAGTCTCGTAATTATTATAACAGCTGCAGCAGTTCTTTAATTCAATTTGCCATCTATTCCACACTTTCATGAAACAGCTAACTATACCTACAGAAAGAAAAATAAATAAAACAGAAGTTTGTGCTGCCAGATCAGACTTTAAATTCATGCCCAGAAATCTCAAGTGGGCCCATAGCCCCACTGTGCAATTGTATTATATTTTACTAGTCAACTATCCATAACTATCTCACATCTTCTTTCTCTTCACTCTTAGCTGCCAACCATGCTTCTCATTGATAAAAGTAATAGATGCAATTAGAATTGGTTATTAAAGTCCTAACAGAAAACTTACATCATCCAAATCTGAATCTGCACGTTCTGCCTTACCATTTGCATACACTGGACGAGCTCCTTCTGCACTTGATCTTAGCCAAAAGGCGGAGAAGCGATGGTTGAGCTCCTTCCGGTCTCTGGCCACTTCCTAACCTCCTCCCCTTGTCTCCCCCATTTCCTCATTGCTATCACCCCTGGTTCTTCTACTTCCTCTACCTCATCTTCAGTTTTCTCCTTCTGTTTTCTCCTTTGTTTCAGGATACAAACATGTTATATAAACTCTCTTCTTAAAACCCATCCTTCTAAAAAGTCACACTCCTGTCATCTAACATCCCTTTCCTCTCTTCCTCCTCAACAGTATTGTGCAAGGGATTGAACTAGCGCACAGCTTTGATACTAACCTTCGTCCCCAGCCTTTTCTAGTTTTTGTCTTGTAGTGTGGTTTGGCTGAACTGCTGAGGCTCCAAGGCTGGCCTGGAAGTGTGACCTCCTTCCTCAGTCTCCTGGAGTGCAGGCATCCTGACATCTCAATTCTTTAAGCTATGTGGAGAGTTTCAGTAGCTTTTGCTTTCCATTTCCTCCCCCATCCTCAACTTACTAACCCCACCATTTTCTTTTGGCCACTTCTGTTTTGATGAAACCCCTATCGCCCAACTGACCAGTGATACCTACTTTGTGAAACCAGAGGGTCAGCTCCTATTCCACCCCCAACAGCCTTACTTGTAATCCTTTTTCTTTTCACTTAAATGGAAGGAAAGGAACCTCATTTTTTTTCTTGTTTAAGTATTGATTTATTTTTTATTTATTCTTCTTTTCTTAACTTACAAATATTGACATTCCACAGAGCTTGTTCTTTGTACTTTTCCTTTTCTGCATCTATTTTAAGCTTCTCTAGAGAGCGTAATGTGCTTAAATACCATATAAATAGGTAAAATTTCAGATTTAAATCTTCAGCTGCATCTGCTACCCTGAACTCCAAAGTGAAATATATCAATGGCATATTCAACACTTTGTTCCTAAATACACTAACAATGTTAATGTATGAAAGTTGAGCTCTTCCACAAAAGTACTTAGTCTTGCGTGTATATCAGTTTGATATTTCTACTTACTTAGACCATCTTTGACAGCTCTAGCTTTTCATGCTTTATGTCTGTTTTTAAGTAAGTCCTGGTGAGTATTGGTACAAAACACCCAAAGCATGACCAAACCACCACCTCCCCACTACCATTAATGTGCTCATCACACTGACTTCTTTTGCTTTCTACATCTTTCTCTTTTTATCTACTTTCAATACATCAATCGATTCAAATAAAATAAATACAGTAATTCAAAGGACCGTGTCACTCACATACTCAAAAGCCTCCAGTCTGCACAGATTTAATCTTACCGGCGAAGGAGGAGTTTGCATTCTAGCATATGCTGACATTGTAGGTAGGACCTTGATTTACTCTAGTCTGTAGTCTTTTCTTGGGAAATCTTTCATTTCTTCACTATTTTTAAATCTGTAATCAAGACGTTTTTCCAGAGGTCTTCTGGAAATTCTCCAAAATAAGTTTAGTGACTAGTCTCATATATTGCTTCTGTTTTTGTCCTACATTTATTATATTCAATATAAATGTATAATACATGAACTTTTGTGAAATGTAAAGAGGGATCACTACACATAGCTGGTAAACAAACACTTTTCACCTAGCTAAATATTATGCATTTTGTGCATATTACTGCTTCTTTTGCCCTATCCAGTCCTTATTAAGCAACAGGATAAAATCTATGCAGGCTGAAAGAGCAGCTCATCTCATAGATGTTAACAGTGTGTGTACGTATTAGTATCATGAAGAACACATTGTTAAATATATGCTTCATTTTGGAGTTCAGCATAGTACATGCATTTGAAGATTTAAATCTTAAAAGTTTAATGAAACCAGACCAAAGATTACTTCCTGATCATAAGAGGAGATTTTGCACTTATTTTGTATGGTGTTGTTTCTGGTTTGGGTCTATGCTCTTTCTTACCGATTTCTATATTTCTGTTATCTATCAACATCCAGCTCCAGTTTGAATTCTCTGAAATTTTCCCAGATTTCCCCATGCAGAATTAGCTATCTGCTCTTCTAGAATGTCTCTACTCATTTGTACATTCATTTAAAAGTTACATATTGATGTAGTTTCCTGTCACGTGGAGAATTGTTTTCTATCCTTTTACTTTCAGTCTGTGGCTTTCTTTCTGAACTAGATGTGTTTCTTGTACGCAGCAAGGTGTAGGATATTGCTTCTTAATTCATTCTTCCAGTCTGTATCTTTTAATTGATGCAATGAGGCCATTGATATTAATGATTATGACTGATATGGACTGATTTATACTTGTCATGAGGTTTTACTATTCTTGGTTCTTTTATTCTTTGCATTTGCCCCTTTCCATTTAGTTTTTTGCCTTATCCAATGGATTCACTCTGTTGGGTTACACCCCAATATCAATCTGTGAAATAAAAAGTATAAAAAAAACCCTACCAACAAAGAAAAAAAACAATTATGTATTGATTTGTTTTCAGGCAGCAGATAGAGGCTATGGAAGAAGGAGTCTCATGATGAGCACTTTGTTTTGCATGTTCTAGGTAGGCTGCATATTTTTAATTGTTTCTTTATGTACTACCCAAACTTTTCTTGTGAAAAGATACCATGAGTTGCCCTAATTGTAGTGCTTTGGTTCTGAATATTGTCTAGTATATAATAGCCTCAGAAAATGTTCATTGAAGAGAAATAAAAATATCCATTCATTTTAGGGTTGTTTCTACATCTATCTGGATACCCAAACTCCTGGAGTTTTTCTTAAATCACATAGAGCACATTTGCTTTTAGCATAACTTAAATCTGTGTTTCTTGTCTCTACAGTTCACCAGCTGTCTTTAGCAGAATAACTCCACTATAACTAATTTTGAAATAAAATATATGCCTATTAAATAGGAGAGACAACTAAATCTTATTTTTCATCTAGAGATTTTAGAATGTTCCTTCTGTGATATATTCAATTTACTCATTTTACCTCATAGTTCATTTCTTCTATGTAGAAGAACACAAGGATAAAGCTGCTTGGAATATATTTTAAAGATCTATTTCCCTTAGAATGTGCTGGTAACCAATCTGTACCTAAATTGCTTGACCAGCAATTTAGAATGATTAATAATATCCTAGGCTTGGGTAGACAGATATCAAAATTTTCACCCTTGTTAAGGAGTATAATTGGGAAATTTGCAATTGAGTAAATTCAGCCCAATTTAAGAAATTAAAATACTAATTTCTTAATATAATTCAGCCAATATTCTCTGTTCTCCACAGACTTTCCTTTTCCCTAAGCCAAAACCCATTTTTTTTTGTGTGTGACAGATGTCTGATTTTTCAATGGTTGCTTAACTAATCTTGCTGATGAATCTTCTTCACATTTCCCATCTCTGAGCCTTTGGTTCAACATCAAGACAGGTGTGTGGGATTTTTCTGCTAGAATCAGCTCAGAACTGGCATTGGTCAGCGTTTAGCCACTGAAGCTAAGATGATATGAGATTCCTTAAATTTCACTTTTTAAAAGTTTCATAAAATTTTATATATATATATATACTTATATATATACTATATATTTATATATATAAAGTATATATATACATATATATATATATATGTATATATATATATAATTTTTTTTTTTGAGACAGGGTCTCGCTTTGTAGTTCAGGCTGGCTCTGAGCTCACTATGTAGCCCAGGCAAGCCTCAAATTCAGCAATCCTCCTGTCTCTGCCTCCCAAGTGCTGGGATTACAGGCATGAGCCACCACGCCTGGCACTGTGGTATGTGGTATTGATTGCTGGTGGGCATGAGTCTCCATGCCCAGCATCGTATGTGGTGACCAGATCGAAATCAGGACCTTGCGCTTGCGAGGCAGGCTCCGGAACCACTGAGCTAACCCTCCAGTCCCGTCCAGGCTTTTTTTTTTTTTTTTAACGATGTGCATTTTTTATGGAGACACATTAAAGATTATATAGGTAGACATGATTACTGTTTCTTAATAAAGTCAGCAGCATTGAAAATTTGATGTCAGATACTAACAGAATTATATAACAAAGTATGCTTGTATAAAGAAGTAACCATTCTATTGTTAATGATGTTTATTTGAAAATACAAGTTCTAATCCCTGTAACTGAAATTGGTTGAAACTGACAATGGTAATTTTTAGTCCTTTTAGTGTCTCGAAATTTAGGAGTCTAGCTGGGTATGGGCAGGAGGATGGAGCAAGTTAGAAACCGGCCTGGGCTAGGGGCTGGGGATTTAGGTCAAGTGGTACCTCACCTACCTTGGAAGCACATGGACCCGAGTTCAACCCCCAGTACTGCAAAAAAAAAAAAAAAAAAAAAAAAAAAAAAAAAAAAAAAAAAAAAAAAAAAAAAAAAAAAAAAAAGAAGAAGAAAAGAAAAACAGCCTGGGCTATCTAGTGAATTCAAGGACAGCCTAAAATATATAGTAAGACCCTATTTCAGAAAGAGAGAGAGAGGGCAGAATTGTTCCCCAAGTCTGAGGCTGGTCTCTGAATGCTGGCCTCTTCTGGACGACTCCAAGTGCAGCGGAATGTTGGTGTCATGTTCCTGTCCTCTTGAGGAGAGGTGGCTTTTAAGAGCATTTAAACAAGATTCTAAGGGAAGAAAAGTTTGGGAACTGGTATTTATAATAAAATGTTAAAGAGAATGGTTTCCACTGAGCTGAGACTTTAAGGATCAGAAAGCTCCAGGGATAAATAATCTAAATTATTCCAGGTAAGAGAAAGCAGCAACTTCAAGGCCATAAAAATATTTAGAGGAAAAAGGAAAATAAATTGATAAGCAGAGAAAGAGAAGCAGATGATAGATCATTAAATCTAGCAGAGATCATTTTCTGTTCACCAAAATCCACATACTTTTTTATTTTATAAGCACACATCTCTATCTTGTTTCCCAGCAAGTCTTGTAGAAAGAAAGGGTATGTATGATTAAATTCTGGCTGAAGGAAAGAAAATAGAAGTCGTGTGTAATTCTTCTAGCCCAAGATTCTTTCTTTGGAGGTCTTGACCCAAAAGACATCAAAGAGTTGGAAAATATTACAGCCAGAAGACAGAAAAGAGCTGCATTCTTGCATAGGCATGTGGAAGAGAATCATTTTCTGACCAGGAAGAAAACAAATTATAAAGAAGAACAACTACAACAAAGATAACTTCCATTGTTCAAAGATACCACACATTGGGGAATCAGAGTTCTTATACAGTGTAAATCAGTTTGAAGACATTTCTGCAAAGGTTTTGAAACCAAATGACTTGTAAGTAATGAGAGACTGATTACCAAAAATTAAGAGGAGGGGGGCCAGAGGGTTAGCTCAGTGGTGCTGGCGCCTGCCTCACAAGCGCAAGGTCCTGGATTCGATCCCCAGTAACCACATACAATGCTGGGCATGGAGACTCACACCCACCAGCAATCAATACCATATACCCCAGTGCCAGGCTTGGTGGCTCACACCTGTAATCCCAGCACTCGGGAGGCAGAGACAGGAAGATTGCTGAGTTCCAGGCTTACCTGGGCTGCATAGTGAGCTCAGAGCCAGCGTGAACTACAAAGCGAGACCCTGTCTCAAAAAAAAAAAAAAAAAAAAAAATTGAAAGGAGGATACTTTTAACCAATATTTTTTAAGAGGAAGTTTTAAGCCATCCATTTTTACTGAGTGTTAGGAATCATTCCAGTAAGTGAAGAATCAGACAGTAGATGTAATGAGCAATGTGAAAGCAGAAAATGAGATTTAACCTGACAACTGATCAAAGGTAGAATAAAGGTAGGCCATGTGCACTACAGGAATCATTAGCATCTGTTATCAGTGATACTAAAATGTTCTGTTTTTGTTAGTTTGGGTTTTAACTGTTGGGTTCTTTTATATACTAGAGAGGTTAGAACTTTAAAAAGGTATAGGTTTTGGGTGGATGCTGTTAGTATAACTTTTTTCTTATCATTGTTATTTTGTTTGAGACATTGTTTCCCTATGTTGTCCAGGCTGGCCTTTAACTCTCAGGCTTAAGCCCCCCAGAGACATGGCTAGGGCTTCAGGCATCCATGCCTGTTCCTCACCTAATCACCACACTGTGTTAAATATGATCTAATCACTGATTTTTGACATATAGTGTCTAAAATTTTTTTTTTTTTTTTTTTGCTTTTTGAGACAGGGTCTCGCTTTGTAGTTCAGGCTGGCCCTGAGCTCACTATGGTGCCCAGGCAAGCCGCCGCGAACTCAGCAATCCTCCTGTCTCTGCCTCCCGAGTGCTGGGATTACAGGCGTGAGCCACCACGTCCGGCATTGTGGTATGCAGTTTGATTGTTGGTGGGCGTGTC
>PVIC010038147.1:0-17739 GCA_004025085.1 Thryonomys swinderianus | reverse complement strand
ATGCTGGGCATGGAGACTCACGTCCACCAGCAATCAATACCACATACCACAGTGCCGGGAGTGGTGGCTCACGCCCGTGATCCCAGCACTCGGGAGGCAGAGGCAGGAGGATTGCTGAGTTCGCGGAGGCTTGCCTGAGCTACATAGTGAGCTCAGAGCCAGCCTGAACTACAAAGCGAGAGCCTGTCTCAAAAAAAAAAAAAATGTTTAGCGTAGACCGTGTATTGAAATCTTAAACAATGGAAGGAAGTGTTCCTGGGCTCTAGATTGTGAAGAGAATTCAGGAACTTAGGAAAAGAGGAAAGAAGCAGAAGTTACCTGAAAAGGAGGCAGGGAGAAGTTGCTGCGGAGTTTTTGAGGAGGTAGGCATCATTCTGGGTCCCTCGAGAACAGGGCGATGCCCCACACTGCTGGCTGCCTAGGGAAGTGACAGTGCCACAGAGAAGGAGGCTCTCGATGCGGAGGCTCTCAGTGTCGGCCAAAGGCCATCTCCTTGCCAAGTGCGGCAGAGGTGGCGCCTGCGGAGCCATCTGAGAGCTCTTCCTGTGAGTGTCTCTCGGGAGTTGAGCAAGGAAGTGGGCGCCCGAGGAAGAGCGCTCGGCCCATGCACAGGACCGGAAGTGAATTTCCTGTTACAGAGAAATCAGGGCAGATTACATTTGATTATAAGAAAAGAGACAGACAGACAGAAGCATTCTTTACCTCTTATAAAACCTGACATTTATTTTCTTTTTAGTGTGAAATAAAACATTTGTCTAACAAAATATATTACACACCTAGCTTCTTAAACAGTATTTCACTTTTACTCTCCTTGACCCATTCAGGAACTTTATATGCATGTATGTATTGTATTTACCCTTTAAAAGCAATGTAAAATGGCCCTGTTATCATTAGAAATATGTCTGCTTTGCATATTTTTCAACATCATCCTCATTTTATTTTTTTGAGACAGGGTCTCGCTTTGTAGTTCAGGCTGGCCCTGAGCTCACTATGTAGCCCAGGCAAGCCTCGAACTCAGCAATCCTCCTGCCTCTGCCTCCCAAGTGCTGGGATTACAGGCATGAGTCACCACGCCCACCAATGTTGTATGTGGTTACTGGGATCGAATTCAGGACCTTGTGCTTGCGAGGCAGGCGCTGGAACCACTAAACTAAATCTCCAGCCCCCATCCTCATTTTTACTAAATCTGTCTTTTTTTTCTTCCTGTATCTCTCCCTATCTTTATCATTTTTGGCTATACATCTCCCTCTTATCTCTATCTTTCTATTACTGGGAGATGAATTCAGAGTCTCACATTAGGCTATTAAGCAAGGGCTCCAGTTGATCAATGTCCCCGGCCCCTTTTTCATTTTATCTTGAGTCAGGATCTTACTAAGCTGTTCAGTCAGGCCTCAGACTTGGTATTATCCTGCCTCAGCTGCCTGGGTAGGATTAGGTGAGACTGCTGGCATGCATCATCACACCAGGCTGATCTCCTCTCATTGATTGGTGGACTGTTAGGCAATAAAGTTGGTTGGAAATCCATAAGTAAACTGGAAAATTAATTAGCGATTTTGACAATATATTTCAAATGTGAAAAATGTTCACATTGTAGAATTCATAGAAAAAGCACTATATATATATATATATATATATATATATATATATATATATGCAGTGTAATCTGAACTCTATGATAAAAATAAAATATAGTGGGGTGGCTCATGCCTGTAATCCCAGCACTTGGGAGGCAAAGACAGGAGGATTGCTGAGTTCAAGGCTTGCCTGGGCTACATAGTGAGCTCAGAGCCAGCCTGAACTACAAAGCGAGACCCTGTCTCAAATGAATGAATGAATGAATGAATGAATGAATGAATGAATGAATGAATGAATAAAATATAGCGGGTATAATTTCAGCTCCAAATAGTACTGAAGTGGAGGAGAGAAAAATCTAACTACCTGGAGACAGAGTTATGTGAGGTTGAAGTAGATAAGATGACTGTCTTGAGACAGAGATTTGCTGCTTTCCTTTTTTCCTGAAAATTTTCCCTGCAAAGATGCCTTGAAGGAAAAGACAAGGAAATGGAAAAATGAAAGACAATTTAAGATTTATCCATTACCTATCGATAGATGTGCATACAAAAATTTAAAAATAAAATATAAGTAGAAGTAATGATGGCTGTGGACAGAGATCTGGAGGCTGAGAACAACAATTATAAAGATAGAATTACAGATAAAAATCAGATATATAAAGTTTATAAAAAACAACACGAAGTTAATACAGGATTTCTCCCAATAGAGACTTTGTGGCATATTAATTTTCTTTAGTGTAATTATTCACTGGTCAGGTTAGAAGATGGTAGGCCAGAACAGGCAGTCTATATCTGCAGGTTGCTCTGGATCTTAATGAAAAACAGTGGGCATTCAGCTCTGTGTGGAGATAGGGATACTACAGGAAATTGGTAAATTGAGACTCACAAGAGCTAGTAATCAGTAAAACCCTAAAATATTGGTACTTAGAAAGGTAAGTAAATTAAACGAAGACATGCACTCCAGTCTTGAATACCCCATGGTTCACCTGGGGAGGGGAATCTTCCCCTATGGTGCAACTATTGCAGCAAAAAATTAGGACACACTTGTGAGCATCAACTTGACTACTGGACAGAGACACAGCCTGAGCAGAGACGAGATACAGCTAGAGCCAAGTGAGCAGAGATGAAAATACTAATTCTCATTTCCTCTTCATATTGAGGCAGGGTTGGGTTGGAAAGCCATTTTATAAGACCCGCCCCCCCCCACCCTTGGCTTAGCACAATAAGCAGAAGACACACCTGAGAGGAAGGAAGCTTCCTGGGGCAGGAAGCTGTCTTGAATGACTCCTTCTGGTGAGGCTTAACAAGTCCTGACATTGTCTATAACTCCAAGAGGTAGATGCCTCCACACCACAGAGAGAGAGAGCAGAAACTTGTCCCAACCATTTGGGTGTAGGTGAAAGATGACAGTGATATGATAAAACTAAAGTCATGAGACCAAGAGAAAGACTCAGCTTGCTGAAGAACAAATTCTGGCCTGGAAGAATCTCAGTGGAAGGACAGACAGAATGAAACAGTGGCAGTTTGAAGATAGCCATAGGAAAGGAGGTCAGGTAGTGAAGTTTTGTAGTGGAAGGATGTCTGGTCTGGGGAGCGCACTGCAGGGTCCAGCAGCAGATCTGACATCCACAGGCCCCCTCCTCCCATTCTTCTCTGAGACGTTAAGAGTAAATATAATGAACAAACACGCTTCTACACCTCTGTCAGTGAGGTTTGTAAATTTCCAGAGATTTGGCCCACACTCTAGTTCTGCTCCCAGACTGTGAGCGACACACTTGCAGTCAGCCCAAATTCTGCAGCCCTTTTCTTTCCAGAAACAAAAGAGAGTAAATCAGCAGGTGCCCACCCGTCCCTCCACTGGTAGATATAGGTGAGTATCATTCACTGCCATAGACTGGCTGAATTTAGCCTCCTTCTGGTTCAGAATGTCTTCTCCTATTTAGATAAAAGCAGAAGAGAATTCTGATCGAGAAATAGTTTTTTTTTTACACCTGTTCTTCTCATGTAGAGCCCAAGAAACAACTCCAATATAAATACAATCAGAAAGAGGGTTATTAAATAGTCTTGTTTTGCATTCTTTGTGTGTTTACCTATGCTAGTTATTCCTTTTGGTCCCATAGAGTCTTAATCATGTGGCATCATTTTCCCCCACTATATTTTCTTAACTTCTCTAAGAGAAGCCTATCAGTGAGCTACAGTGGGCTGTGGAGGGCTGGCTTTGGCTGCTGTACTGACTATGGTTGCATTCCTCTTTGGCCCTGTTCTCCAGCCTGCTGTTTTCCAGCCACGTCATGCCCTACTGCTGTGATGTTCCTGCCTTGATGCCTGACAACCATGTCCTGAAACCATGAGCTAATTTAAACATTTCCTACTTCAGATTCTAAGTTTTGGGTATTGTCTCAGCAGTGGGAAAGTTGACTAATTCAGGATTATTTCACAGGATTTGCTAAATTTGATGGTTCCTTAATTGAGGCCAATCTGTCTATAACTTCTCTCACTTTCTGTTTATATTCCCTCTTCCTTTCCCTCCCTTCTAATGCTCTCACAAATGGCCCCATCTCCCAATTTTTTTCTTGTGTGTAAATATTACTTACATCTATTTTTATATTTCTCTTCTTTCTCTTCTTTTTCATTTTTTGGGAGCATATGTATGAACATAAGTATGTATGTGTGCTAGTTCTTGCTTTTGCTTCTATACTGTCTTTATTTTATCAGTTTCTCACTATTGTTTGTATCTTTTGCTAGCTTATTAATTTGATTCTATCTTCCCCTTTATTTTTCTCTTGCTAACTGATCCCACACTATCACTATTCTTTTATCTTCCTAGGTTAGTGAAATAATAGAGGACTTTGTGTTTTAAATAATATGGTGCTCTTTAGTTAAGTCTGTGAATGTTGAAACTACAGGTCATTCTTTCCTTGTAATGTAGTGGTAGGGATTTATTTCAGTATTTTGAAAAAGTTCAGTGGGTGCTTTGAAGCTGACTCAAACCCAAAGTCAAGGGCTCACCACATGGAACCCACAGTAGTGTTCCTGTATACCAGCATTGAGCCAACTCAGAAAAAAATCCCATTCATGTTAGTGATACAGGGGAGCAAGCTTAGCTCCCCACCTGTTAAATACCTGAAACACAGGTTTGTGTTCTCTGAAATCAAAGAATGAATTTTAGGAATGATGGAGGTTAAGAGTAAGAAAGACTTTACTGAGAAAGAAAGCTTCTGCCTGAGAGAGTAGAAAGGGGACTCGATGGGGTGACTCACTTACCTCACTTCCTTTTATGGAGCAAAGCCATGAGAGGAGTCAAATTAAGGTGGGACAAAATTATAGTCAACTAGTGGCATTACAAATACAGTGGCTTAGGTAACTAAATCAAGGGAGAGGTGGGTCAAAGTCCTGGCCCTCGTGGGAACACTGGGACTTATTTTGAATATCAAGCACTGCTGTTTATCCTATGGGGACTGATACCTACTTGTAGCCAAACCCTTCCTAGTCTCTCTCCTGGCAGATGAAAAAAAGGTAGTGTCCCTTTAAGAAACCATAGCAATGCACAGACACAGGTGACACAGACCAATCATATCCTGCTGTAAACACTGCACCTGCCCTCTAGCCAATCACATCCCAAGGCACCCTATATGAATGCCGGTAATCTCCGTGCTAAGAGAGAATTAATAAAGAAGCTTACCAACAACACGCAGCCCTGGTTGCTGTATTAATTCCGCACCACCGCTCACCCTCCCAAGGCCGTGGGATTATGGAAATGGCATGGTAACTGGACCAGGCCGGATTACACCTACTTAGAATATCAGACTGATGCCTACTTAGAATATCACTGTTGTTTATCCTACATGGGTGGGTAGTTTTCTCCTGCCAACACTAACCTCCAAATTCGTTCCTTTGTGGGCTTTTCCAGGGCCAGACTTGTCTAACTGCCTATAAAATGTCTAACTAGCTTATCTGCCTATAATAGTAGCTTCAAAATAATTCAGTACTTAGGAATCAACCTAACAAAATAGGTGAGAGACCTTTACAAGAAAAATTATGGGACTCTGAAAGAAAAATTAGACCAGACTTCAGAAAACTGAAAGATCTGTCCTGTTCATGGGTTGGTAAGACTAACTTTGCTTAAGAGGCTATGTTACCAAAAACAATCTACAAATTCAATGGAGTTCCTATTGAAATATGAACATTCTTCAGTGAGGAAAAAAAGTCCTAAAATTCATATGGAATCAGAAAAGTCCCAAAATAATCGAACTATTTCTGAGTGAAAATGCATGATTTTACTGGAGTTCAAGTTATACTCCAGAGTCTCCATCTCCATAAGAAAAATAACAGGATATTTATACCAAAATAGATATTTAGACCAATAGAATAAAACAGAGAAACAAGCCCATGAAAACACATCTATCTTAACTTTGACAAAAAAGCCAAACATACACTAGAAAAGAACCATACTCTTTAATAAAGAGATCTGGAAAAAATTGGTACTCATATACAGAAGACAGAAATTAGATCCCTATCTCTTAACCTATTCTAATAGTGAATTAAAATGGAACAGACTTAATAAATCCAAAACTTAAACATAGGGAAAACACTTGAAACCCTATGTCACTGATAAAGACTTACTACACAGAGGGATAAATTAACCCTTTCTGCTACTTCCTAATATTTCAGGAGACAATTCTTTTAAAAACTCATTTTCTCTGTTCCCCAAGGAGGTTGCCAGTGTTTTAAAATAAAATACTCTAGGAGATTTGCACATAATGCTAATGAGTGTACTAACTACACTTCACTGTTTTATTTGCTTCTAGAAATTTTTTAAAGACCAACTGTTTGATTTTAATTTCATTCAATCTATTAAATTAAAGATAAATATATTTGAGGTCTTTAATTTTGGAGTGAGAAAAAAGTAGCTTCTTAATATGTAAGTTACTGTAACCAAGAAAAAGGATTTCCATGATTGATAATAGAAAGATTCTGAGTCTTTTTTCTACAATGACATTTTTGCTTTTTGAGACAGGGTCTCGCTTTGTACTTCAGGCTGGCCCTGAGCTCACTATGGTGCCCAGGCAAGCCGCCGCGAACTCAGCAATCCTCCTGTCTCTGCCTCCCGAGTGCTGGGATTACAGGCGTGAGCCACCACGTCCGGCATTTTGGTATGTGGTGTTGGTTGTTGGTGGGCATGTCTCCACGCCCAGCATTATATGTGGTTACCGGGGATCGAACTCAGGTCCTTGCATCTGTGAAGCAGGCGCCGGAACCACTGAGCTAACCCTCCGGCCCTACAATGACATTTTGAAAATGTGTCATTTAAATTGGATAGCTATACATATGTATCCATAAAAATATTCATGAAAATATCAAATACACATTTGGATATCAGAATATTTGAAAGTGATGTAAATAATTTTTCTAGGCTCAAAAAATTTCTAAACAAATTGATAAAGCCCTATAATTAGGATTTTAAGAAAGAAAGAAAAAACGAACTAAATTTTAAAATGTACTTTTAAATGATTTATTTTTAATATAAATCTTTAATATTATGCTGAAATTTCTATATTTAAAACAAATGTCATTAATTTATTTTAAGAATGAAAAAATATTGAAAGTATCATGTTCAGAATTAACTAGAATTATGATGGATCTACTATAGTGAATGGTTTGTATAAAATAATTAACAGGCATCTGTAAAAAATTGAAAATCAAGTGATTCTCATGAAAAATATAATATTTTTAGAGCATTAACAGATGAAAATAAAAAATACTACTTTTCCCTTATGTGACTTTCTAACTGATTTTTTAATTGAATTCTTTATTGGTACATTTTATATATAGCTCACAATCACACTCAACATTGGGGAGTTTGTACCAGTATATGACATGTTAATTCTCATTTTTACCCATATCCCTACCCACCCCACAACCCTATATACATGTTCTTTCTTTTTTTTCAAATCATATTTATTCTTTCTCCTCATTATTGATTTTTTAAAGTATAGCTTCAGTTCAAAGTACAATAAGCAACATATATTTTTTAAATTTCCTTTTGCATTGAAGTCTAATCTTAGACAAGTTTCACTAATCCATGTTGTAAGTTTCTCAAAGATGTGACTGAAGATCAGTGTTTTGTGTCTGATAATCTCACGTGGTGACATTAGTAGTAATTACAGTTTTAGTTTAGTTAACTATAAATTAATCTGCTTCATTTTCCAAAAGTGTATCAAAATAGAGTGTACTTTGAAGGACTTGTTCAGCTCTGAGGATTTGAAACAATGTTGTGTCTATGTTTTATGTAACTCTCAAAAACCTGCCATGCTCTCATTGTGTCTTCCTAAGTTTCAAAGTGAATGGGGCTCTGCTCAGGCTCCTGAGTGCAGGCTCCTATCTCAAAGGCCTTTTCATTGATTTTGAGGTGTCAGTCATTTTGCCTACATTTAGTAAATGTGTAGTCCCAACCACATTTCTGTCTTCATTCATTATGAACTTATTTTTAACAGAGACTTCAGAAAGCAAATTAGATTCCTTCTTGAAAACTAATTAATAATAATTTTGAGTAGGTGATAAAATATTATTGTTCAAAAACGCATGTCCACAGATATACAGAAACCAAATTATTTCCATTATTAACTTTTTCAGTAATTCTAATTTTTTCTTTTGAATGATTTTATTTTTAATTTGATTATTAGCCAGACTTGAAATAAACTGTCACAAAATGGGTTCCAAAAAAACAGACTCTGAAATATAGATTACTAAGCAAGCATATTACTTAGAGGAGTGGTCTCTGGGGGTGGAAGAATAAAGAAATAAGCCAGAGGAGGTAGAAATGGAACGTGACACAGTCATACAAAAACTTCAACTGATCTCATCCCAAATTGTGAAGCTGAGCTGGCCTTTCAGGGTTGTCCTCATTTGGGCTTAGATGCTGGACATTAGTCTTGGCGTGACCATGTCCCTGGTGCTGGGGACCACAATAAGGAAACAAGTCTTCAGATAGGGGCTGTAGTCAGTGATTATTAGACTGCTGCGCAGGAGGGTGACAGCTAGAGGCTCCGCTGCAGGACCCCTGGATCCTGCTCTATGAATCCCCTGTCCTGCGGTCTGGTTAGCAGCTGTCACTGCATCCGCCACATCAGCCTAGACTGGACAGAGTGCAGGCACGTGGGTGTGTTAAATCAAGCTGCTGTGAGCTGTGGCCCACTCACAGCTCCATCGCACAAAATCACAGAGCAGATGCTGCTTTCTTGCTAACCTCTTTGCTTCCCTGACATTTCATTTGCTTTGCATATTTAGAGAAGCAACTATTGATGTGCTTTGTTTTCTGATCTTTTTTTTATTACAAATCAACATGAAGGTTGCAGGTAGATTTTACTGACAGTGGGGCTGTATATTGCTATGTGCAGTTCCCTAAAAGTATTATGGTAGATCTCAATATAGTTTCTCTGGTGACCTTGTTTAATTTGAATGGACATTTTTAATTAGAGCCTGCAAAATTTCTAAATGTGCCATATGGTTTGCATAAAAGATTTAGAATAGAAGGAAAGATAATTACTGTCTGTGGAATAGCTAAAAGAATATTCCACCAGCAATCTATCAAATATGATTCAGATGTAAAGGAAAAACTGAAACAACAGTTTCAGTTGCAGAAAATAGTTCTTTCTGGACTTTGTATTTTGTGTAGAATTTGTGAGTAAAACTTTAATAAATAATGGTTACTTCACTCTTACTAGAAGCCTGACATATTGTTATTATGATCAGACATAACTTACCCTACCACAAGTTTAGAGCAATTTCTTTGGCATAAATTAAAACTTGTGAAATAGTATTCATTCTTTGATGTTATCCAAGTGATGATTAATTTCTGTGTGATAAACATTACAGCTTTTTTGTGACAATCAGATTTTGAAATGTGGTCAATAGGCTTTGCTTACTCCATCTTTTAAGCTACCGAGGAAGATAAAGAAAACCTTAAGAAAGACACGGTGGTAACTAAGAAGTATATATGGAATTTTCAACTGTACATTATCTGACAGATTAATGGCCATCTGGTTTTGGAGATGTAGGACTTGTAATTTACTATATGTAGAAGCACTAAATATGATAGAGTATACCTCTAGTCTCAGCACTCTTGCATAGCTGAGGCAAGAGGGTTACAAATTGTAGCCAGCCTGAGCAACATAGCAACTTACGAAGAACTTGTCTTAAAATAAAAAATAAAAAAGGGTTAAGCATATAGCTCAGTTTGAATGTGTTGGGTTCCAGTCCACAGTACTGAAGAAAAAAGTAGAAGCGATCCATTTTATTGTAAAAATAATGCAGAGAAATTGAATTTCTTAGTAACATCTTTATATTTTCCCTCCTCTTTACCTACTGTATGTATATTGTATATGTGTGTGTATGTATGTATGTATGTATATCTTTAGTAATTAATCATTTAACAAAACAAATACATATATACAAATATATGTGAAGTTTCTAAATATTACTTAAAGGCTAGAGAAAGAAGTATGATATATGCATTCATATCATCTCATACATACTGTGAAATAATTTCACTCCCTCTCCCCCCTACTTAACATTGTGACCTAGATATATTCATGTCAGCCCATTCAAATAGAACTTATTCCTTAAAATTGTTGCATAGTACTCCACAGGTAAGAATCCTCATATTAACCATGCTAAAGCATGTAACTCAGTGGTCTTCAAAATATATTCATTTGATTTTCAGTAATTTATTTCTTTCATTAAATGTATATGGATTTATTTATTGCCTTCTAAATAAAATAGAAATAAAAGCATGAGAATAAAAAGATTATTACTGGTTTGCTCCATTACTTCATGTTTAACTTTATGTTAATTATGAAGTCATCCACTGTATTTTTTAAAACTCTTGTACATGATTCTCTTTGCTATGCTCCTTTGCAGTGAGACATTATCTTCTTGTGCTTTCTTCTCTTTTCTGAGAATGTGGGTTTTTCTACAACATTATGTTATACATGATAACAAGTGCCAAATTCTTCATAAGTAGGTGCAGTACTATAAATTTAAGTGTACTTCCAAATAAAGTTTATGCATTGGGTTAAAATTCCCATTTTTGAAACATTCATTATAAAAACTTAACCTACTGCAGCACATCCTTCCAATTTCCAATCAATGTCCATTCAACCAGAGCCATAACTGCTTCATAAGCTAAATTAGAGCGCCTTCTTATAGCTGATAATGCTGGGTACAGGCTCTTGAGCATCAAGTGCGAATTTCAAGAGAATTCGTCCCTAGACAAATTCAGCGTTATCAGCTTGAATCCAGACAGCTTTTGCTTTCCTTTGAATGTTACTAGCCTGTACTTTTCCATCTCTTTCATTTGTGCTGCCTTTGTGAATCCACAAAATCACGTTCAGAACAGTAGTGGAAGAAAGAGCATAGGGGCTAGATGCATGTTTTCTTTACTAAAGCACTTCAACCTCTGCAAATTTCCCTTCCTTGTTCAATTCTCGCTGAGAACCTCATCTGTGTCCTGTTTGCCTGCAGTCAGAAATTCTCAAGTGATAAACCTGGAAATGTATTTCCCTTACACTGTCACATCAGGTGCTAACAGAGTTCTCCTTTTTAAAATTAGATCAGCTCTCTAAAATTATGATAAATTTAAACCTAGGTGTACTCTGGAACATTTCTTTGAATATTTCTAACCTTGGCTAAATATCTTCTTGGGACTCCTGCTTCTTTTGGGTTATAGAGTTATCTTTTGATAAGTAAGCTGTTCTATTACATCTCTTTTATCTAAAATAAGTTATTTCACTTCAAGGTGAGTACATTTGTGTATATTACTAATTGTTAACCAATGCCTCTTCTTGCGTATCTTCCATGCCCAAATTCATATGCTAAGTGCTTGGACTCCATCACCTTCATACCATATGAAAAAGTGTAGGTGACATAGTATGAAGGAAAAAGAATACTAGATTTAGCAACGGAAACTCTGGCTTTGGATCCTGCCTCTGTCATTCAGTAGCTGTCTGACCTTAGCCAAATTACTTAAACTATTTCTGCTTCAGTTTCTATTTATACTTCAAAAAGACCTGACAATATATTTTCACAGACTTTATGAGAATGAAATGAGTGCCAAGTAAATTTGAAATTGATTTATAAAAGTGCTAACTATAGAGAGTTAACTGTCCATATTTCCTGCCTTTAGTGAGTTTCTATTTCAATGATGAATACAAAAATATTTACAAATAGCTGTAATCCAAGGTAGGATGTTCATAAAATAGAAACACTGAAGTAACCCTGTAGTAATTTTCATGGGAAGTAATTTTCATGCCAGCTGGGGCCTGGAAGATGGTGATGGAAATATTAATAATATAGGCGCAGGGCATTGAGGCAGGCAGGGAATGGCCAAAACCCTCTGCAATCATGACTCAGTTTCAGTAGGGACTTGAGTATCTGAAGCAGAAAAACTGGTTTTGCAGTCTTGGATGAAGGTCATTATTTGGGATGAAAACTGACTTGAATATCAGGAGTTTTCTCTCCACTTTATAAGCGTCAAAAACAAATATTTCAAAATTTGGCAATGTACCAATAGCTTTTAGTAAAATAATTCACATGTTTAGACAATAGATAATGAAAATATTTGACCCAATGAATCATTGTGTGTGTGTGTGTGTGTGTGTGTGTGTGTGTGCGCGCATGTGCGTGCGCGTGCTAGGGATCAAACTCAGGACCTTATGCTTGAGAGGCAGGCATGGTGCTATTGAGCCGAGTCCCTGGCCCTAGGAACAATTTTTTTTAAATAGCAGAGGTCCAAGTAACCCTCAACCAAGTAACTAGCAGCTTGAAGGACAGTGTTGTTTAGCTAACAGAGGGGATGACAGTGAGGCAAATGTTGGACTACTAGATATTGGTGCTTGAGTGGTAGGAGGATGAGAGAATGAGGAAAAATGAGGACATCAGAAAATAACCAGTGGCAAAGCAGAGGAAGATTGGCTGCATGGAATAGCTGCCGTTGTGAAACACAGAGGATCAAATGGAACTGAATAGTGGGTAACATTACATGGGATTCAAACTGTAGAAAGAAGAGAAGAAAGGATGAAAACAGGTATTTTGTGACAGAAAAAGAAGAGAAATTTCTCATTACCTAAGATTCACATATGAAAAAGAGGAGACACCCCTAAAATAGGAGTGCAGAGTGATCTTAAATTTTCAGGTCCCAGGGTGAAATGAACACATGCAGTGCCTGCTTGGAAAAGCAGGACAGGTGTTGTTAAAGGGTCAATGAAAACATGTATTTCACATTCCTTTGTCCTCCTCCGCTCCCTGCTCCTATCCTGTCGTACTGTTTTTCACTTCATCTTGTGCTCCTTGAGCATATGGATATTTGCATTTGGATATAGGTTGTGGATATTCAGAGGTACATAGGAGCCCACACCAGCAACTCAGCACACGAGTTACATATAATGGACATAACATCCTCACTTGTGACAAGTCAGCCTCCAACTCCTATAGCTTGTGTCCCCATCCACAGTAGCTGGACAGTCCCCAATTACTGCACCCTCTGTGCAGAGACTCATAGTAACAGACAGGTCGTGGTTGGGAAATCTCACCCCTGCTGAGTCAGCCTTGAAATAGGCTGTGCTGCTGCCTGCTGAGGTGGAGCTGGCCATCCTCACAATTTGCTGTGAGACCAAAGAGGCTTCTGTGCCCTGAACCACTCACATGTGGCTGTGGATGGGAGAGAGCATGGAACAGCAGTGTTTCCTGGTGGGCAGTGGGCAGTGGGCAGGGAACTGTGCGACCATGAATAGAGGAGGGGGGACGTCAGGTGGAACGAGGTGTGAGTTGAGTCTCCAACATGCTTCACTGTTCATTTACCAAATGCAAATTCAAAGATAAGATTATTATCTGTTTCCAGATGGTGAACATGGGACATTAAGCATGGAGTCTTTCAAAGTTAAAACCTTCGTAGTGCATTGGTCAATTGTCCATGAAGTCAAAATTAAAGAGATGTAGGTGCAGTACTTGAATGGGGAGAGGATAGCTTTGATTAATCTTTTTGCAGCTTCGAATTTTTGGTATTGGGAATCGAAGCCTGGGACTCCACACTGAGCTGTATCTTTCATTTTTTTTAATTTTGAGAGACTATTAAATTGGCCAGACTGGGCTCAAGCTTCTGGCCTCTTGTCTAGTCTTCCAGGATGCTGGAATTACAAGTGTATGTCACCGCACTTAGCACTCTGAAGAGCTTGAGAGGGAATCATTGTGAGAAAAACAGTGAATACTTATTCACTGGGTACCCTGTTCCTGGTGCCTCCTTTGGAAGTAAAGAAGGCTGAGTAGACAGCAGAACCACAGAACACTTTTCACCTCAATGGGAGAAAGTGATAAAAATGAAAAAAATATATATATATATTTTTAACTGCCTTGATACAAAGACAAGTATATTAACATTCTACATGATTATTAAAATGTTTTGTTTAGCCTAAGATATTAAGGGCTATGTATTGGCTTCTGAAAACATTATGGGTCTCAGCCAGAGTACTTAGTAAAGTAAATTACCCTGGCTGAGGATGGGTGTCATTCAGAACTGGCCTCTTTGATTCAGGGCAGAACCAAAGGAAGGACTGTGGAGAGCCCTGGAAATACCGTGATGCCCAGGTGAATGAGAGGGTAGGAAATAATACCATGGTGGCCTGAAGGCGAGGGTGACTGTGAGGTGGGGATCAGGGGCCACAGAGAAAGGGAGGAAAATAAAGCAATAAATAGGGATGAGCTGGAGATCAGACTGATACAGAGTCTAGGTCTCACAATGTTGCAACTTTCAATGATAAGGTTCCATGTTTCAGAAAAGAGTTAAAGGCCACATGACCTTTTCTGTTTAGTTATACTCATTTCCTTTTTATATATGTAACATACTTAGTCATCAATAAATAATTCTCTAGAAAATAAATTATGTAGTTTAGATGAATCTTAAATTTTAAAAACTATTCCTAAATTTTGCTCTATCACCGCTAATTTACTTGATTGAGTTAAAGTTCTTGAGAAAGGAATATTGTTTAGCTCCAGTTGTGATATTTATAAATAATCAGTGCATCAATTTTTGTGAGCAGTAATTTCAGCGTTTGCAACCCAGGCACGTTTATACCTCCTTTACACATGCTGCTTTTTTGCAATAACTTTAAGTAATATAGCATTAGACTATACATGAGCTATCTTATAATAATAGAAGTCACTTTTAACTACAGGTTAAGTGACTACATTAAAAGGGAATACAATTATTTTAATGGATTTCTAATTAAATACTTAAATCCTAGCTAGTTTAGAGGTGCACTTTAAATTTAATTGATCTTTCCTAGAGGTTTGGTTCAAAGATGTTGGAATAAAAAAGTAACTGAAAAATTCTGGTTTTAGTTTTTAAAAACATGAGGGAATGAAAGGTGTAGAGAAAGAACCAGAGAATATAATTAAATAATAAGTGAAAAATATGAACACACATTTCACTGTAAAGGTGAGCTACATATAAGATCATGTCTCAAAAAAGAGTGTAATTAAATAATGGTGAAAAATATACACAAGCATTAACTATAAAGGAAGAATAACTTGTAAGCCAAAATAAAATATCTATTCTTAATGCTAATAAGTTATAAATTTAAAACTGTACTAATTTTAATAAATAAGTAGCAAATTGTTTCATTCGTACTATCTTTTATGATAATTTCTTAAATCTTTTTGTTGGTGGAAAATACATGATTATGGATTGTTTCCTCTTCACATGTTTGTAATGTGATTATGTTATGTAAAAATGAAGAACAAGGCTGGAAGAAGCCGCAGCAGGAGTGATAGAGAGCTTAAGAAGGGTAGTGAACTCCCTACAGTTGCAAGTATTCAATCAGAGTCTGAATAGCCATGTGTTAAAAATGCTAAAGAAAGAACTCCAACAGTGTGGTGGAGTCTGGAATTTATCTTTGCAAGATCCTTTCAAATTCTACAATTGGATAAATCAGTGATTCCCAGCATCTTCACACAGGTTCTTAGTAGAGAAATATAAGTGTTAGTGTTACAGCATATAACTTTTTTCACAGAAATATAATGCAAACTGAAGATTTTGTAATCTGCATAAAAAACAGTTTTAGAAACCCTTTTGGTTTTGTCATTAAATCTAAGTGTATGGGTGATGTATTCAATAAAGGAATAAAGTACTTACTCTTAAATTACTTGAGAGCTTTTCATCTGTAATTTACCTTAAATCTTAGACTGGGGATCTATATTTATCAAGATGTAGTATTTGGAATACAATACCAGAATCATTAGAAGAGCTTGCTAGAACTGAGACTTGCTGAATCAGAATATTTCAGACAGCTGAGTTCTTTAAACATATTTCCCATGTTTGTATTATACTATTGAAATTCAAGATATGATCAGGTCTAGCAGTGTTAATATCACGTAGCTTATTAGAAATGAAGAAGAAAAAAACAGAAATGAAGAATCTTTGGTCTTACCCCATAGTTATAGAATCCATTTCTTCATTTTTTATGAGGATTCTAGATATTTTGTATGTGGATTAAATCTGAGAGAACCTGATTAGATAAGATCTGAGCAATGACAAATATGCACTGACCTATTTTGAGGCTCTTAGGTTATCACTATTTTTATTTAAGAAATATGTATTGAAATTGAATACTATAACAACCACTGTCAGTACAGAATGAAGGACAGTATCTACTCTCCCCAAATTTTAATTATGACATTATTTGATAAGTGCAAAATTAGAGATATATACAAGAGTCTGTCATGTCATGGGGGGAATACATAAATCAGTTTGTATCAACTTTGTTTGCTCTTAATTTTAAAAGATATAATCCAGAAAGAGAATGGTAAGAAAAATACATTCCTGGCAGAAGAGCTTTGTCCTATGGTGGGAAAGAATGAAATGTACAGAAAAACTGCAAGAAAAAGTAGGGAGAAAGCACCTGAAGTTGGCATCAGATCAGAGGAATCAGTGGACGGTTTACATGTGAATGTGGTCTTTTCTGTTAAATTCCATAGACCCCAGTTTGCTCACATGCAATTTGGGGCTTCTCTTAGTGTTCAGTTTGTAAATTTATTTATGAGGTTAAAGGGGACAATATAATGTCAAGTGCTTAGAAATATACCTAGTAATTATTCAGTGCTGAATCACGGCTAGTAAATATTGTTAACATATATAGAATACACATGACAGTGATAGAAAATAAGAGACAAAAATTTTAAAAAGAAAAAATTACTTATTTAAATGAACTAACTGGACTTCGTAGACCTAAAGGACTTTTCACATCCTGTTCATAAGTTTAGAAACAACACGAGAGACTCAAAGCACGCTGAGACCTGTATACAGACTAGTGAGAGATTTGAGGAGCCTAGAAGGAGCCTAGAGAAAGCAGAACAAGGCAAAGTACAGGAGAATTAAGAGACAGTAGTGATCAGAAAGTCAGGATATGAGTAACTTTAAAAATGTTTGACAATGGTTACTCATGAAGATTTGTAATAAAATAAGGACAAGAGAGTCTCACAGCATTTTTTGGTGACTTCCCAAGAACATTTTCTAATAATTAATGTCTCAGCAGCCAAACAATAATATATTAAGGAAGGGATGAAGAGGCACTGGAGATAGAAAATGAAAGAGTTCTTTAAAGAAATCAAGAATGTGAATTAGAAAGGATTTAGGAAAGAAGTATTAAAGATACAGTTACAATATTTGCTGAGGTCAAATCCCTGGTAAACTGAAAGGAATTATATTCTAAACACAGGTGAACTTGTGAGTCTGTATACTTCCAGCTGTCTGTTGCAAAATGACATTTCATAGTTACCTCATTAATCCCTTACCCTTACCCTGAAATCAGTATTTCTCTAAGGCTTTTGTTTTCTTTGATGAAGAAAACACTTACAAAGTTCCAGATGGGGAGGTAGTCTAGTCAGTGCACTATCTGCCTACTGTTTGTGAGGTCTGGAGTTCAATTCCTACTGCAGCTAAAAAGAAACATTAGTCTTTAAAAGATGTATTGAGGGCCGGAGATTTAGCTCAGTGGTTCGGGCACCTGCCTCATAAGCCCAAGGTCCTGAGTTTGATCCCTGGTAACCACATACAATTCTGGGTGTGGTGACTCACACCCACCAGCAATCAATATCACATACCACAGTGCCGGGCGTG
>PVIC010038146.1:0-17728 GCA_004025085.1 Thryonomys swinderianus | reverse complement strand
AGGCTGGCCCTGAGCTCACTATGGTGCCCAGGCAAGCCGCCGCGAACTCAGCAATCCTCCTGTCTCTGCCTCCCGAGTGCTGGGATTACAGGCGTGAGCCACCACGCCCAGCATTATATGTGGTAACCGGGGATCGAACTCAGGTCCTTACGTTTGCGAGGCAGGCGCCGGAACCACTGAGCTAACCCTCCGGCCCCATTTTGTTTCAATATTTTTAAAAAAAACTTTTTTTCATCAGTTCTTTAACAAATGTTGATTTTTGGTTTACTTTTATTCTTTAAAATTTATCGATGCTTTAAATCACTCCTTTGTATCTATAGCAAATTTTCCATTAGAAGTTCTAAGAATAGTTAGGAAGAAGCTTGGAGGTGAATGTGGAAGTCTATAGAGTTCTTTCTGGGGAGAGAAAAATTTCCAAGATCTGTAGTTATGTTTGTACAACCTGTTCAGTTACTGAATCCCACTGAATCATGGGTTTTTAATTGATGATATATGAAACATAAATTTCAATACAGCTGTTTTGAAAGGAATTGATACAGATGGGATTTGGCAGTTGCAGAAACTTTTGGGGAATTCTGGGTGAGGGGAGAATAAAGGGTGGCTTGAGGGTGGTGTGGAATCAAATTCTCCTGTGAAAGGATGAAGATCAGTGAGAAGAAGTCAGGACAGGCTGGTTATGGTTCGGATCTCGAACAGCCCAAAGCCTTCCATGGCCAGAGCTGTGGCTTTTGGAGGGTGAATGGACCGCTGAGCACTGTGCCATCAGAGGGTTGATCCGTGGAGTTTAGGGCTGGAAGCTGTGAGCGGGTGGACCCACCAGCAGGAGGTCACCGGGGTGTGACCTGGGAGGGTCATTCTGAGCTCCAGTGTCCCTGCTTCCTCTCTGTTTCCTGGCTGCTGTGGGTTGAGCAGCCTTCCTTCACTATCCTTTTCCACCGTGACGCTTCTGCTTTGGAGCTGCCAGCCACAGACTGGACTCTCCCAAACCAGAAGCCAAATATACCTCTCTTCCTTTATGTTGTAGGTGTCAAGTATCTTGTCTCAGTGATGCGGAAGCTGACAAATACTCAAGTCTTATGTGGCCATCAGAATGTGAACACGGATCTTTCTATCCAAAGTCTAGCGTTCCATTTTACAGGCCACCCTCTCACAGCGTGCTTTCAAGTTCAGAAGGCAAAATCACCCCAGAGTCTGTGTTCAGTACAAATCCTGGGCTCATCTGCTGTTCAGGAGAAAGTTCCAGGGATGTGGAGTCTCTGTTCCTTCTGCTGTCTGGAGAGACTCCCCTGACCCAGTGCTGCTGAGGCTCAGGGTCTGGATGTCTTTTGGCTGTTATGATGGGGTGGATCTAGGGTTGGGCCAGTAGGGGGCAGCAGTAGGACAGCGCCACATCTGCCTGCCATGCCCCTGGTGGCCGGAGCCTAGCTGATCTCTGGAGCCTCCACCCACTCATCCTCATTCTGAGCAGACAGTAACAGATGAGGTGTGAGACAGAAGTGAGGCCGAGGAGAGGGCAGGCTTCGGCCGAAGACCGAGCACACCCGTCCTCAAGCTGCTGGAGCGTCCTACCCGCAAGCTGCCCTGTTTTGTTCTTTCCTGGTCTCCTCTGGGGTTGGGCCCGTCATGCTGATTCTTCTCTCGCATGTCGGTTACAGAGCTGTGTTACTTCGTTAAGTTAGAGTTTGCCACGTCTTTCACACGGGACACGGCACAGCTCTGAGGCAGCAGCACTACCACACAGAGGAGGGTGTGATAAGTTCACACGAAGCGTCTCCGTCTTGTCCACAGGGCAGTGGCTGGGAGGGAGCCCTGGAGCAGGAGTCAGCAGCTGGCGCTGTGGCTCTCACTGTCCCGGC
Organism: Thryonomys swinderianus; assembly: GCA_004025085.1. Taxonomy (NCBI): domain Eukaryota; kingdom Metazoa; phylum Chordata; class Mammalia; order Rodentia; family Thryonomyidae; genus Thryonomys; species Thryonomys swinderianus. The sequence continues at coordinate 15,872 of PVIC010038146.1, read as the reverse complement.
CCTCGTTCGGTGGGTGCAGGTCACCCCGTGCTCTGCGTGTGGAGAGGCCACTTCCACCGTGTCTTGGGTGCCTGAGTCTGAGCGTCACACACAAGGTGAGATACACGTCTTGCTACTACAAGGATAGCAGGGTGGTCACGACAGACATGGATGAAACACAAGAATTGTACCACACATGATGCTAAATGTTTAACACAAACTATTTCACTCAATTATTTGAGAACACTATTATTTCCTCTTCATACAGAAAGAAACCAGGGCTAGTGGAGTTAATGAGAAGTCTATGGGTAAAAGAGAAGGCAGGATAAGCATTCAAACTTAGCTTTTTTTTCACACTGAAAATTGAAACCAGGACCTTTACAATGAATTATATATCCCCAGCCCTTTTTAATTTCTGAATTTCCAAACAGTCTTGCTAAGTTGCCCAGGCTGAACTTGAACCTTGGCACCCCCATGCCTCAGCCCCCCAGAATCCTGGGTTCCAGCTGGCTCCACCATACCTGGCTCAAACTCAACTCTTTCTGGATCAAAGGTAAATGCTTTCAACTGGTGAGAAGTCTGAGAATGTGTAGTTTTATGCATCGCCATGCAGCATTTGTGAAGACCTGTGCATGCTTGGTGCTGATTAATGCTCTGGCCATTTAACTTAAATGATTTCAAAGTGTAGAGAGGGACAGTGATAACCACAAAATTAAGTGTTAAAATATACCATGTCACGTATTCACAACACAGCAGGCATCCAAAGCACATTCAATGAGCACCGAATGGGTAAGTTAGGATGTGGAACAGACTGTAACAATGAAAATCCTCAGAGGTACAACCGCCTGTCTGAGCCAAACTCCCCACAGACAGAGAAGATGTGCAGCCCTGGGTGGCTCTGCAGCCTCTCCCCACTCCAGGGGCCGCTCTGCTTCCAGGTGGCGTCAGCTCTCTTACCAGAGATGCTCCAGGGATAGCAGGCCTCCCTCCAGGTGGTGAGCTGGTGCTTTGGGAGGGCTGGAAGTCTGGGTCTTCCTGCCCAGAGGCCAATTCTTGAGAATACGAGCTGCCTCCCGGATAACGACCATGGTGTCTACAGAGCACAAGTCCTATCTGTCCCCTCAGTCAGTCCTTCACATTGTCACTTTGACGAGGCGGGAGAGTGACCCTTCATTGTAGGAGGCCCTGGAGCAGCAGGCGGGAGCACAAGGGACAGCTGGATCGGCTGCTTCGAGAGCCCCTGGGCTTCCACGAGCTTATAGCTGGCAGTCAGGAGACTCCCTGTATGAGCTGATGCTCTGGAAAGAGGGTGCAGCCCAGCTCACATTTTTAATCTGTGTGTAGCTGGGAACTGAAGGGTACCCGAGAGGATGGCAGGGAAGCCATGGAGGACAGGCTGGCTGGATGCGCTCCAGGGCAGGATGCAACCAGTGTTTCTGTCAGGACCACAGTGCTTCTGAGTGGTCTGGTTACAGCTCGTTCTTAATGATCTTCCACAGTCTTGCTCTTCCCGTAGGCCCTTTTATTTTTAGCAGGAAATTTTAACATTATAAGACATTAGAGCAGAAATATTTTTATGAGTGTTTAGCTTGGGTGTGTCCAGATGCCAGCCAGGGTCTTCCCACCTCGCTCTAAGTGAGACACTCTGGCCTCCATCCAGTCCCCAGAATCCAGAGCCTGTTTGTGTCTCTGAGGGTTCCTGGGGTTCACTGTGCCCTGTGCTAGGGTTCAAACGCCATAGCTTTGCTTCCTTGCACATGGGAGGCCTCACCCTCTGTGCACAGTGTCTCAGACCCACTGTGATCATCTGGCACAGAGCCCCTGACACACACACACACACACACACACACACACACACACACTTGAACTTCTACACATCGGCAGCATCCTTGTGTGGTTGGTTTACAGAAGATGTATGTTTCAGAGACCAACAGGCCAGGCACAGACTTCGGAGCGCAGAGGCCTCAGAAGAGCCTGACTGACTTTCTGTCAAGAAGTGCCTGGTCCGTGGGATGCGCTGTCAGTGGGGGCAGCTGTGACAAAGGCCAGAGGCCAGTGGCTCAGACAGCAGGAGTCTGACTCTCACAGCCCTGGAGGCCAGGACTCTAAGGTCAAAGTGCTGCAGCCCCGGCATCTGGTGAAGTTGGACATGGCAGCTTTTCCATTTGATCTCACAGGGTGGGGGAGAGAAGGAGCTGGTGCTCTGGCTTCTTCTTGACTGCTACAAAGCCATTCACGAGGGTGCCACCCTCAGGCCCTGCCATCTCCAGGGCCCCACTCCTAACACCGTCACATGGGGCGTCGGGTCTCAGCGGGTGGATTCTGGGTAGACATGAACATTAAGCCATCACGCTGGTTTCAGTCTCCTCACCTGCGCGCTCGGGAAGTTTTCACATGCCTTTCTCTGACTCTGTCACTCGTACGGTCACACAGGGCTCCCTCCTGGGTCCTCCTGGGGCTCCACCCAGGTCAGTTTCTCTGTGACTCAGACGCGCTCCATCTTCTCCGCTGTCTGCACCACTCCCATGGGGGGAATCTCTGGAATCGAGCCCATGAAAGCTACACAGCCTCTGCCCTTGGAGCTCTCCCCAAGAAGTGTCTTCTTCCCTATGAGAAGGGTTTCCTCCTCCCTGTGTCTACGCTATAGCAGCAGGGGAAGCACCCAAATTTCAGAATCCTCCCTGGGTTTCTGTTCCCCAGAGTCCCTTCCTGAGATGCTAACTTCAGATTTTTGCCCCTTGGAGGGACAGTGGTCACACTTTGTTCCTTTTTCAGCCATAGAGAAGGCCCGGGTGACCCCCTTCCTCTAAGAGGTTCCCATTCTACAGTGACTGTCTGAAGAGCCAGCCCAGGGCAAATGCAGATGCCCCTGCATCTCAACCTGCCTTTCATGTTGGGACAGTGTTGGACCGAGGCCCTGTTCTGGGCCTTTCCGCTGCAGTCTTCCCATTGGCTGGCACACCTGACTCGGGTGAAAGGAAACTGAACAGCTTGCCCATGGCAACCAGAGCCCAGCCTTTAGCTGCCCAGCGGTGAGCTAGGCTGGCCATGAGAGGTCAGGAAAGGGTGCGAGGCACCCACACGGGGTGGTTCCAGGAAGCCCTCAGCACCCAGGGGATGTGTGTGCCCACAGCGCCCACTGGGTCCTGACATGTGCCAGGAGCCTCAGCTCATCTCCAGCCTGACCAAGTAGAAGCCATGGAAATTTGTTCAAAAACAGATGGAAATTACAAGTCACTCAAGGAACAGAACTGAGGATTAAGAAAATAAGATTCCCATTCTAGTTTCACCTGTGGATCTGTCTCTCATTGGACTGTTCATTACAGTAATGACTGTTCATTACTGAGGTCAGGACTCCGCTTTTATAATAATAAAAATGACAGCTTGAATCATGAACACACAGTAGTGCAAACATGATGTCATTTTCTCTTTTGCCACTTGCTGTAACCTTCAGCTTTCTTGCAGTTACGAGGAAACTGAGGCCTCAGAAGGTGATTCCTGTTAGCAATTCATAGAGCTGTGACCTGAGGAGGCTGGATTTGAACCCAGGCTTGAACACAGTACGCCTTCCCTGTGTGGCCTGTGGCTGCTGCCCTCAGGGCTCCACCTATTCAGGAGCTGGGACTTGTGGGAAGCCAGAGAGGTCTCACCCTCTCCTGAAAGACTGATCCTGTCTTTCCTCTGCTGTAGATTAAATTTCTGTTGCATGTGGCAGAAAGAATCGGATCTGTCTTCCTGAGCCTACGACCACAGCATTTATCTCTGCAAGTGTCCTTCTTAGTTTTCCTTTTGTCAACATATTCAAAAGTAATCAGAGATCCGGTCATCTCAAGGATAATTGATCTTGACTTCTGGGAGGAAGCCAAGCTAAAGAGGTTGACTCCTAAGAGGACAGACCTAATTAGAAGTTATGGCTTTCCTTGACTCACTGAATAAATATTTCTTAAGCACCTTCAAGAAGATGCTTGCGATTTTTTACCCACTTGAGCACAGGCTTAAACACAGACATCCCACATGCTGTTGTACAGCATCATCTCTTTATGTGTTGTGTCATGAAGAAGCTAAAGACAATGTGCAGATTTGGCACCTAAACTTCACAGCCATGGGGTGTGGTATGAGTAGAATTTGAAGAGTCATTTTAAACCCTGGTTCAGGAGCTGCTGTGCTTGGGGTGCGGGCCATGTGGGGGGTCCCAGCGCTGGAAGCTGCTGCCCTTGACCCTGGAGGTCAGGCAGCGGAGGTCCCTGGCCTGTCCGGGAGGCTGGAGAAGGTGTGTTCAGGGAGTTGGGGCGGCCCAGCCCACCTTCTCAAAGCAGGAACAGCAGGCTCTTGGAGGTTTGGCACTTGAGATGCTCAATTCTAGCCCTGGTGTCAGACGGACCCTGTTACTGTACCATGTGGGTCCAGCTGCCCCCGATATCTACAATACAAGGCCCTCATAAGGTAAAGATGTGTGACATCAGCAGCTCTCTGTTCTTCCTCATCTTAAAAACACCAGGAGCCCAACGGCAGCTGAAGGGGCAGAACACAGATCCTACTGGGCAGGCCAGGCACAGAGCAGTGACCCAGCAAGAGTGGACAGGACGGGCCGCAGGGCCTGAGCTGTGCTGCCTCCTTACACCTCAGTGTGGCTTCTTCTGGATGGTGTGTGAGCAAAGCTCCCTGGCTGCCCCCGAGGCACGCAGCAGGGTGCCATGTCTGCAGCCTGGTGGGAGATGGACAGGCCAGGGGACGAGCTCCTGGCGCAGAGGACGGTGGATGGCAGTAAGCTTCCCGGGAAGTCCTGCCCGCTGCAGCCTGACCGGGGAGGGAGGTGGGCATGAAGCGTGTGCAGAACCATGAACGGTGTGCACAGTGTACAGATGCAGCCCCACCACTCAGTGACAGTTTGAGAATATTTATCAGAGTAAAAGACAGTGCCATGAATTTCCCTCAGAATCCTCCCTCACATCAAATATGCTAACCCCACCCGACCCTGAACCTTACCGTAACCCTAAGTTTATCCCAGAGTTAGTTACCTGGCCAGACTTCTGTTTTCCTTGGGAAACCTCAGGGCAATGCATCTTGAGCTGCCTATGGGAGTAAAGGAAAGGTGACCAGGTCCCAGAGGAGCTGGTCCAGACAGCTGGGGGGCCAGGCAGGGAGGGCTGGAGGGCGCAGAGAGCGCTGCAGGAGGAGGCCGGTGCCAGGAGCCGGGTGCTGAGCAGCCACTGACTGTGCTCAGGACAGGTGGGATCAGGAGGCCCGTGGAGAGAGGAGCACACAGAGCGCGTCGGCCAGAGACGCTTGTGAAGGGGCCGGTAGTGGGGCAGTGTGGACACCCGGCTGCAGCCTCCGGGAATCGGACACAGTGCCAGGCAACGCAGCCTGGGGTCCTGCTGAAAGGAGTTGGCTTGGCAGGGTTGGAGGCCTACAAGGTCCCACGTCACTTCTGAGGTGCTACCAAGGCAGGACTGTAGGGGGAGCCACCTCCAGAGCTGAAGCAGAGGGCACTGCTGGGTAATCAGAGCGCACGACGCCCGCGCAATGCAGACTCGGGGAGCAGGAGCTCAGGCTGTGGAGGTGGGCGCAGGCACCTCTGTGCACACAGGAAGGACCCAGTCTGCTGCCCCAACCTCACTGAGCGTGGCAAGAGCTTGTCGGGTGGTTTGAGGTGATGCGGAAGCAAACAGCTGTACTGCTAGAAGCAGTCACCGGGTGGAACTGTCAGAACCACAGGCCTAGGGGAGAGCACCACGCCCCTGGAAGTGGGGCGGCTCCTCGGGCATGGCCAGGGCAGAGTCTGGCGCAGCCCTAGGCAAAGGAAAGGCACAGTTTGCAGACAGGCCCAAGTTCTGCTCAGAAGCAGAGGGAGCAGGGTGGTTTGAGCTGAGACTCGGAATTCCGTCCGCCCCCGGCCTGGGTGCGGCGTGAGAGGCTCCAGGGTCTCGTGGGAAAGGCTCTGGAGCAAGTTCCTGGACGGGGCTCCCCGACGCCGGGGCTGGGAGGAGAGTGAGCTGGTGTGCAACTGTGGCAGCTCGGGGTGCTGAGCGGCGCGCTGAGAGCCCCGTGCCTTCTCAGGGCCGTGTTTCTGATGAAGGCCTAGCAGCCCTGGCAGCACCAGTGGCCTTAGCAGCGGGCTGACCCCCGTTCAGCGACTGTGATCAGGAACGAGCAGGCCCCAGCCTCAGGTGCTTTGGACCTTCCGGCCGGAGGCTGCTGTTCATCTGAGTAGAACTCATTCATTATGCACAACTTCCAGCGTGTTCGAGAGGCGCCTGTCATGGGTCACCAGAGATTTAAGTTCAGTGGGTAGATTGAGAGACCTAGGCAGTAAGTACGTAATAGTGGAGAGTGTGGCTCAGGCCCAGAGAGAGGCTCGGGAAAGAGGAAGAAGCAAGGGCCGGGACTGCCTCGCAGCAACCCACGGGCCGCCTTCAGCTCACTACAACCTTCCGTCCGGACGGAGAGCAGAGGGTGCACACTTGTGCCTGGGAGGAGGAGAGAGCGTGGCAGACCATCTTGCCCCGGCCGGCCAGGGAAGGAAGCCCGGTCCACCCTGAGCCCAGCTTGGCCACACTCTGCCCTCTTCTGGCCAGATGGGGGCGGAAACAGCCCCTCAGAAACTGACAGAGACTGGGTTTCCACTGGGACCTCGCATGTCCCCAGTGCGGTCCTGCACGCGGGTTTTCCAGAGCCTCGCCCCGTGCGGAGTGCCCCTCTCTCCGTGCCCTTCACAGCGCCCAAGCTCTGGCCTGTTAGAGTTCAGCGCTTGGAAGGCAAGGACCCATTTGTCTTGGTCATGGCACACCCCAAGCTCTGGGTGATGCGGGTTTAAAGCAGGGCAGCAGGAATGCGTGAAGATGTGCAGGAAAGGGCTGAAGGGTTTTTAAGCTCTCAGAATCTCGGAGTCCTTTCTGGCAGTGAAATGTAAACTGAAGCGAAGCCACCCTGGGCCTTGCAGCAGAGCCCTTCGCCCACCACCAGGGCCGAGGTCTGTGACAGGAGAAATGCTCCGGGCTCCAGGCCTCAGATGCTGTCAGGACAGAGCCACAGGGCGTGTGGAGGGTAACTGGTCGGCCTCTGTGCTGGGACAGAGCATTTAGTGACTAAGCGGCAAGGGGCGGGTATGGACCAAGCCTAGGCTTCCTCCTGAGTGGCCAGCCTACCACGCCCTGGGTCATCTCTGTCCCTCCCTCTAATTAACACTGCAGGCAGCTCAGGTTAAGCCCCAGAGGGCAATCGGCCCTTCTGATGTTTGGAGTCAAGTAGAGAGAGGAACAGCCATGTGGCTGAAGAATCTTTCTTCTCATTTTTCACCTGACAGTGCGACACTGTAATCTCCATTTTCATACCACAGAGCAATTAATTCCGTGGAGTCTTCAGGAAGCAGACACCCCTGAGGCTCAGTAATGGCAACAGAACTTCCTTCCCCTGAACAAGCCTGTGTTCGGGCACCGCCTCCCTCCTCTGGGTCACAGGGCATCCGACTGTGAATTCCTATGAATCATCTTGATGTCTTCAGAAGCATCTAATTTACCCTGTTCAGGAGTTTTAAAGAACTTTAAGATCTTTGAATTTAAACAGCATGTAGTCCAACTTCCTACTTGGCACTCATTAAAGTGCCATGCCAGGGGTTTGTTGCGAGGATCTGATGGTCGCTGACATGGCGGACGATGGTGTAGTGTCTACCAAGCAGCCTGTCTCGATGCTGAGAAGCCGTCTCTGCAGGCAAGTGCTCTCTAAGACGGAGCAGAGGCCCGCATGTCTGCACCTTCTGCTTGCTGAGTCACAGATGGGCATGTTTAGAGAGCAGGGACCTGACACTGCAGAGCACTCGCTGTGCCTGGTGTGGTGAGGACTTCACACCTGCTGTCACCCCTGAGGAGGCAGCTGCCACTGTTTCTATTTTACAGATGGAGAAATCAAGGGCAAGACAGCATGGTCCGCCTTTCACCCTGAATAATGAGGGAGGTGCTCAGGATTCGAGTCCCACCCCTTCAGCCCCTAAGCCCAGGCTCTTTCAGTAGCTGGGGCTGCTGAAGTTCCAAGAATTACTATATAATCCGAGGGCCTTCAGCCTCTCTTCTTCATGCCTGCTATTTGCGCTCTTGAGGACTGCTCGGGTCAGCATGGCTGCCTTCTCAGTATTCTAGGCAGGGCAGGAGCCAGGGCACCATCCCCTCCCCCTAAGGCACCAGCTACCAGAACCTCCGTGAGGCCTCACTCCAGGGAATGCTCACAGCCCAGGGCACTGGCACTGCCCATATTTTTTCCTACACTCAAACCACCATCTCCACAGTGAGAACTTAGCCACCCAGATAGGAACTTTCGAAGGAGAAGTTCGTGTGTGGATGTGTGCAGAGTGTGAATTCACACTGGGGAAGACGAGTGTGCAAAGAGCAGCCAGTGGCTTCAAAGTCGACCTCAGGCTGGAGACTTCGGGTCAGCGGGGTGCACACTTCAGACTGAAGAAGATTCATAGCGGATCCGAAGCCTGTTGCCAAGGTGAGGTGTCACAGTGAGTGGACTGCAGCCGGGCTACCCACACGAGAGATGGCGGGAGAGAGGTGAGTCCCACCTGGGGTCGGCAAGGAAGGAGAGGCTTCACATGACTTCTGGATCAGGGCTAGTAGGTCAGAGTCTGCGGCTTCGTGCCATGCCATTCCCAGATCTGGAGACAGACTCGGAGTCCGTCCTCACTTCAGTTTTCATGGGGAGCCCAGCTGCTGGCTGGTTCTAGCAGCTGGAACAAAATGCCACCCATCCGCCTCTGTGGTGGCGCTCCTGCAAACATAGCCAGGTCATAGGGTTTTCAAGACTGACATGAGGTAAGTGAGGGCTGCAGTTTTATAACTTGCCCAAAAATTAGGTAGACACTGGAAGTGAGCGCCTGGGTGTGAATCCAGTATTCTGGATCTCCTTGACTCACATGTGGGAGGGTGCACAGAGTCTGGTGAGCTCTCTCCATGTAGACAGGGGCCTGTAAAGGTGGAAGCTGATTGCTAAGCCGTAAGAGCAGCAGCTACGGTCCTGCAGCACTTCCCAGAAGCTCAACCCTGTTCCAAGCACAACACACACATGTACATCTCAGCTTACTTAGGCCAGAAATACCTCAAGGGAGGCAAGTGAGGAAACGGAGGCAGGGGAAGTCTAAACCCACATTTAGGCCAACAGGAGGTCGAGAAGAAGTCAGATTCCCTTTCCAGCAGTCTGGCCCTGTGCTCCTAACTGTGCAGCCGCACTGTAATTCACAGAGTCTGTGAACAGAAGCCCGCTGCCCACCCTGGCCCGGGAAGGTCCCCCTCACTCGCACTGTGGTGGGTGTTCTCTTCTGCCAGGTGATGGACGACTGCAGGGCATGCAGGGCTCTTGCTGGCAGATATCATTGACCCACACTCACTGGGGTTCCAGGTTCAGTGAGCAGTTTCCTGGGAGCCGCCCTCCCACTCGGGGGCCCCAGAAGGCAGAGACTGGCTCCTGGCCTCTCTCGTCACCAGCTCCCCTGCTTGCTGAGTACAAGCTCCCCATGCCCAGAGCCTTTCTGGAAACTCACCTACCTTCCCCGCTTGTGTCCACCACCTGAGCGTCCTTCCGACTCTGATCCCCCTACTGGGTCCCCCACGCAGCAGCCCGGGGACGGGAGGGCATCCTGAGTTTCTGGAGAGTGAACTGTGCTGCAGCCTCTCTGTCTGCACCTGACACAGTTCTGCTCCCTTCCAGGCAGCCTCCGCAGCTGCCGGCCCTGAGCCCTCTGGACTCCAGCAAGCAGAGCTGCTCTTTCTGGCATCCACAAGGCCCATAGTCTGAGACACCGGTGCCCACTTCTTGCTCTGTGTCTGTGGGCAATTGTTCTGCTCACACGTGGGAAGATGGCCACACCTGTGTACACATACATGACCCAGCGCGTGATAAAACTGTGGGCCACACATGTGAATTAATGTGACAATGACCATCCTCACTGCGTAGCAGAAATGCTGCTAAAACATGACCCGTGCCAGTTTGGGCAGCACAGCTTCCTGTTCGTGACCACCCCACTCCAGTCACTGGGTCGAGAGTGAGCACCTGAGTGGGCTGAGACCAAACTTGGCAGTTCTGGCCGGCACGGATGGGCCCAGCAGCCAGAGGACTCTGGCAACGGTTCTCCTCTCCCCGCAGGGGATGGCGTGCTGACCGTCACAGCAACAGCCCTGCGTGGCAGGCCACAGATGCTTTTAGAGGACAGTATTGCAGCCAGTAAGTAGATTTGGAATCAATAAGCAGCCATTGAGCGCCGGGGCTCTGAGAGGAGCCCCTTATCAGATGCATTCCCCAAATGACGTGAACCTAACAGGATCTGGCTCCACTGGGCCTGATCTTCACAACGACCTACGAGAAAAGATCAGCTGTTTCCATTTCGGAGGCCGGTTGCTCTGTGCTTATCAGAGAGCCAGTGTTCCAGCCTTGACTCTGACTCCAAGCAGAGGCTTATTTCCACCACTGCAGAACAAAATGAGGTCAAAAAGGCAGGTTTTGCTAACTCAGTTTCAGTAAGACGAATTTTTCTCTGCCTGGTGTGTTGTCTACAGAAATCAAGCCAGGGTGATGCATTGTCTTTGGGCAGCGGCTGATCAGACTAACACCGGCAGCCAGGTACAGGCAGTCTCCCTGTGCCCTGGCCCCAAACCTCACTCGGCTTCTGCATTCTCCAGACATCGCCCAGAAAGAGCTCTCTGCACAAGCAGTTGGGCCCCAGTCCCCAGTCATTCTTCCGTGTCATGAAGCCGGGGTTCACATCCCCCCAGGGTTGGTACAGAGCTTCATTTTCCTCTCTTGTTCTGAGAAAGGAAAGCACCTTTCTCCCTCACCCTCCGGAGGGAGAACTGCAGAGAAGGGAACTCCAGGGTGTCCTCCGGGAGGGACAGGGCCGTCCGGCTGAGGGCACAGGGAGGCAGAGCCTGCTCCCCACCCCTTGTCCCCTCTGCCCATCTGATCACCAGGCCTTGCACTGACGGGCACGTTCCACTGTGTAACCAAAGCAAGTGCGTCTAGGGTGGAACGCGCCGAGGCAGGGCAGCCGCCAACCAGGCCCCAGTCTGCTCCTCCTGCAGCTTTGCCTCTGGGCTTTATACTTATTTTCCCATCACTTCCTCAGACTGGAAGGTAGAGATGCTGTTAACGGGTTCTCGCAGACCAAGAGCCCTCCCCTGCGACCGCTCTTCCAAAGAGTCGCCTGAGGCAGGCTCTCATGGGACCTCTGTGTCTCTCCCAATGTCTCAGCAGTGCTCAGCAATGAGGACACCCCGTCTGCCTCGCTCAGCCCTTTCCTGCTTGGCTTTCCTGGCTAACTTTTATCTGTCCTCCCTGCCCCTCCCCCCAGGCCTCTAGACTCTTAGCTTGCACAGCCGAGTCCTCCTCTCAGCCACCTGCGATCCCCCAAAACCCATTGTGCTTCCTTCCATGCTTCTCACTGCTTTTAAACCTGTCCTGGCAGTAGCCTTGGGGTTGTGGCTTCTTATTCTGCAGTCCGTTGGCAGTTTTGTGAGCATCTCCCTTCCACACAGGGCTGCGTCACAGAGGAGCAGCGGCTGGAGTGCGGCGCCTGCCCTCAGAGGCGGCTCCACCCTGTCCCTGGGAAAGGAAGTCTGGGAAGGATCCTGCCTCTCACCTGTGAGCGCTGCTGAATAGACACCAACACTGACTGCTCTTAAGTATCGGATGTTTCTGCATTTCCACGAGAACCTCCATTTTGCAAAACAATTTCTCACCTGACAATTATTTCATCCGGTCGTAACAACATAGAAATGGGAAAAAAGACAACTGTTCCTTTTCCCTCCACACAGCCAGTGCAACCATTTTTCCTGGATTCCTCTTCCCATAGGAACATCCCATTCTTTATGCCAAAGTGCTTCTTTAGGGCCTCAGACATGTGGTCTGGGCTAGGCCAGTCAGAGTCTTCCTAGGGCTTTCTGCTGGAATTTTTGGAAATTTTATTTCCACCGGGAGTAAACTCTGCATCTAGGACTGCTGTGGATGCAGCCCGTCCACTTTCCCTTCGCTGGAAAACTCCTGAGAACTAGAGCTGACTCAGAGGGAACTCCGTGATCCTCTCTTGCCGAAGTTTGTGTCTTTCTCCACTTTAAATGACGTGAAGCAAACTTCTTTTTCCTTCCACTTACATTGGGTTGCCCTCACTTGCACCCAAAGTACTTTAATTTCTAACAGATAAATCTCTGAGCTTGTAAATCTGTAAAGTTTTCATAGTTTTAAAGTAGAATAAATGGAGTTGAAAAAATAATTCCATCAAAATATGCACACCTGGAAAGCAGCATGGTCGAGACCTGCAGCCTTTGCCGGCTGCACTGTCTGTGACCTCTGACTCAGCCCAGCGACCTTGAAGCTGGGCATCTGTCATCCACTACCTTGGCCTGGACTCATCATCGATCCGTTGCTCTCCGCGGCCATCAGAAGCTTGTGCATTTCTGGCTGGCTGGAAGTTGGGTTGCTGCCCTGTCAGAGCTCTGGGTGAACTTGGGCAGCAAGGAGGCTGCGGCCTAAATCCACTTTTTCTGGAACACTCCAGAGACCCTCGACCAGGCAGTCCGCTCATGTCCCCTCCCTCCTGCTGCCTGCGGACCTGTGGTTCCCAAGGACCTCGTAGGCCCGGAGGCAACTCATCCCGGAATGGCAGAGGCTCAACAACTCTGTAACCCTCTGTGGGGAGCACGCACTTCCAACTCAAGGACAGCGCTCTTCCTGCAGAGGCTCCTAGAGAGGAATTCTGGAAGGTGGATGTTGCAGTCCAGAGCCAGGGCTTCCTTCCAAGCCCTGAAGTCTCCCTGTCATTATTCTAAACAAAAGCTACCGCTCAAAACTAGGGCTCTGACATCCCGACCTTTCCTACAGTGTCCACGTTGAACCACTTGTCAAAACTCCCCTCTATCTTCGCACACTTTGCATTCCGCTGTGTTTCATCCTTATGTCTCCTACACACGTCTTCCCCGCTGCCGGTCCTGCCACTGCGCCTTGCGCTTGGCTTTGAACTGCTGTTCACAGCCTGGCCCCGGGCTTGCTGATGGGGCAGTTGCCCCCTCTTGGTGCTGTGGTTTCTTCCTCAGTAGGAATTTGTGCCTGGAATTTGGAAGTGGGCTGGGCCTCGGCTCGACCTCCACTTCCAGCCCGAGGTCCTTCTATCTTCCCATGTTCCGGCGAGTAACATTTCCCTTGTTGACCACCATACCTGCACCTCATTCTTCCTGGGCGGGAAGCATTCCTGAATGTCACGTGCATAAATATCAGCTGACCAACCACAGTGGAGCCGCAGAGTTTCGACGAATCTGCTCTGTGGGGCCGGAGCTGGGCTAGAACAGCGGGCGGGGCCGGTTTCAGAGGACAGTCAGTGAGGCCTGAGGAGAGGCTGGCCACAGATGCGAGCAGAGAGGAGCTGGAGAATCAGCGGGTGGTGAGGAGCAGGGCTGGGCCCCAGTGGCCCCTAACTCTGGGGACACTTTGGAGACCTGGCCATGGAGGGTCTGGACTGAGGCCTCAGGAGGGAGCTGCAGAGTGTCCCCGGCTTCCTGTGAGCTACAGCCGCCCCCCTCCCCCCGCCGACTCCAGCCTCTCCCTTCACCTTCGCTTGGCCTGCTCCTGACTCCACAAATCTGCCCCAACCATCTCCTCCCTCACAGACTCTTCCTTAACTCAGGTCTTCTAACCTTGACGAGCCCAATGATATTTAGCTTCCCCCTCCCCTCCTCTCACCTTCCCTACCCAGGGTTCTGAAGTGCATCTCCTGTCACAGAGGCACAGGATGGCGGCCATGCATGCCATTTGTGTCTCTGCTGTCCAGGGCAGTATCCAGGGCCTGGAAGCTAGCAAGCCAATGAGTCTCACGTTTGCGCTCTATGCACTTCACACGTGGGAAAGTGATGCCCACTCCCGCAGCCATTCCGGTGTGGCTGGAAGCATTGATGGGGGGCTGAAACTGTCTTAAATGTGACCCCAATAGATGTGCAGCGTGCAGCAAGGTAGCCTCTGTGACTCTGAGTCACCCAGCGGTACGGGATGGTGACAGGCTATGCAGTCGAATGCTGGGGACAGGGAGCCACACCTGGAACCCTCTTGCGCCAGGTCCCCTAACCACCCTGGCTAGCTCACCCAGGGTGTGAGGCTGCAGAAGCCCCCAAGTAGCCACTCAAGGGTTCTGATTACTCAGAGCCTCAGGGTTAAGCCATGTGTTCACCTAGGTGTCTCTGTGGCTTCTTAAACACCCAGGCCCTGGGGGGCAGCCAGCCTGGGCCTCTGCCTCCGAGGGGCCAGGACATCCCCTGTCTTAAGGGCAAGGTCTTGAGCATTTGTGACTCAGGGATGAGGCTGGGGGTGGAGACATGGGAGACAGAGTGCAGGACACAATGTCAGGTTGGCCATGCTCCACTCCGAGGAGCCTTTCCTATCAGGTCCAGGATGCTGGTCACGCAACAGAGAGGACAGAGGTCCATTTCCACTTCACCATTCTGTCTTGGGAAATGCCATATCTTAGTGTAAAATTTCCACTCTGCAATCACAGCTCTTGGAAGCCCACAGCCTCGGTTGATCTGACTTCAAATCTGCCTTTCCACTCTCCCTTCCAGCAGTCAGTCACAAACTCCCTGAGTTCGAACCCCACCAAAATCCCAGTGAGTGCATGGTTTCTCACAATGGTCCAGGCCTCTGTTCTTTGGTGCCCATGTGTTGGCCTCAGTTGGATCCCTCTCTCTCTCTCTCTCTCTCTCTCTCTCTCAGCTTTCTTCTTTCTCTACAAAGCCAGTTAGACACATGTTTTCTGCCTCATACTGAGTTATAAAGACCCAGTTCAAAGTGTCCCCACCTGGGCAGCCCTGGATCATGATGGAGGAATTAACTGTTCCCCTCTCTGTCAGCGCTGTTACCAGTGTGCACTGCTCAGCTGTGAGGTCATTTTGCCCAGTGACACTTTCCCAGTGTGACTTTCCATCTATCTGCTCTGTTACACAGTCTCTTCCGCTGAACAGGCAGGATGGATCACAAGGCAAATGTTTTGTATCAGCTAAGGAAGCAATGTCAATATTAGTTAATGAGGGTAGAAATGGGCATCAGGAGATGAGGAGGAGGAACTGCTGGATGACAGAGTTGTCCGATCACACAGTGAGAACAGGTGTGTGCACGTGTGGACTGTACCAGGCAAAGCTGTGTCCACCCACAAGCTGGTGCTGGGATATGGCACCTGCCCTGTCCACACGCTGATGACAGCATCCAGCCAGCACCTGCAAGCTCCGAGCAGGACTATAATAAACAATGCCATGAGCTTCGAGGCCTTCATGCCACAGAGAGTGGCTCACCAGCCACCAGAGCCCCTCGCTCCCAGCTCTGTCTGGACTGTGTCCATCTCTGGGCTTCCCGTTGTCTCTCTCACACCCCACTTTCGGGCAGAAGCAGTGTGACCTCTGAGGAGAGAGACAGAAATGCATGGGGATCAGGACTCCTAACTCCGGATGGCTAACCCAGCTCAAAGCTGGCTCGGAGTCAAAATGGTACGATTTGAAACTTGTGCCTGCCTAAGGGACAGCTATTGTAAGGAAGGTCAAAACTGCAAATGTCCGGACACAGACATGAGGGGGATTTACTTCTTGTAGAACTCTAATTGTCAAGGGCAGAGGAAATGCTTTTCAGCTACTGATTTATTTACCACATTGGAGATTTGACAGTAATCCCTACAGAGTGATACCTGTCCTTCCTATTCTGTGGATGGGAACACTGAAGTTCTCACAGGTTACATAAGTTGTTCAAGGCCACGAAAACAACCGATGGCAGTGTTGGCATTCAAATTAAAAATCCATGTTCAAGCCCGTGTTACATCAATCCCCACAGAGTCTACAGGATCACAACAATAAAATCAGGAAGGAGAAGGAAAACTTGGG
>PVIC010038145.1:0-17751 GCA_004025085.1 Thryonomys swinderianus | reverse complement strand
GGATGAAGAAAGGCAGCCTCAGGGTGCAAACCACATATGGGTCTTGGAAGCTTCAGGAAAGCTGATCTAGAAGAGTCTCCTGAAACACTGAAGTGTCAAAAGCAACACTTCTAAGAGCAGCTAATGGAGATGGTTAAATACAACACAGCACAGGGGAACTACAAGGCCCCCATGCATGAAGCCTGCCTTGCACTTGCTCAGCCCAGCACAGCTGCTACCAAAGTCATCCAAAGCAAACAGGGCTCTCCCCACAGCAGACACAACAGAACAAAAAACCAACACCCAGTAATGAATTAGATTGCCTCACTCGTCATGTTGTAGTTCACTGTCTTAAAGTCCAGGATCCTGAATACAATAATAAATGATATTATTAATTAGGATGTCACTCGAAAGCCAAAAGCAAATAACTCTTTACTATAAACCAACACAATCTTCAAAATTTTCCAGGCCAGCTACAAGAAAGAATTATGAAGTTATCCTCTCAGATGAACTCAGTCTCACCCAGGCTTAATTGCAGTGTGCGTGGCTTAATCCTTTTCCCCTCCTGCTGGCAAGCTTGCCTCTTGGAGCTCCTAAGCCCTGGAGACTTCTTAGAGCAGGGTAAGCATATGGTCAGGTAGAAAGAAACACGAAGCCTGGAGCCACATACAAGAGTTTAGGGTCTGTCCGCTAACTGGATAATCTTACGCACTCTCTGAGCTTCAATTTCTTTATTCATAAAACAAAACTAAAAACAACTACTTCCCCAAAAATACAGTCAAAGCTGCTTAGCAATTTGTAAAAAGTTACGTAGATGTCAGTCCTTACTGTGGAGAAATAAGCAGTTGAGCCATGTTTCTAACCGTGCCTCCTACCACAAAGCTTTGTCTTTTACACACTTTATGATTTCTTCCTAGCACAAATTTCTTCTGCATGTCACATACCATCTTCCTCAGCTCCCAGCAACACTGGGATACTGTATAGAACTGCCACCAGCACGAACATCTGACAATTTGAAAAGTGGCACCAGAGGGATTGGAGACACGTCAGGAGTGACAAAAATGACCTGATTGATTTCACTAAACATCATGGTCTCATGTTGCGTACATTTTCTTACAAGTAAAAGTGGTACTCCAGGGGCCGGAGGGTTAGCTCAGTGGTTCTGGCGCCTGCCTCGCAAGCGCAAGGTCCTGAGTTCGATCCCCAGTAACCACATATAATGCTGGGCGTGGAGACACGCCCACCAACAATCAACACCGCATACCACAAGGCTGGGCGTGGTGGCTCACGCCTGTAATCCCAGCACTCGGGAGGCAGGGACAGGAGGATTGCTGAGTTCGCGGCGGCTTGCCTGGGCACCATAGTGAGCTCAGGGCCAGCCTGAACTACAAAGCGAGACTCTGTCTCAAAAAGCAAAAAAAAAAAAATGTTGCCAATGTTCCCCTTTAGTGGCATTATTAAATTTTTTAAAAATAACTAAAATTTAACCAGATTTGGCCAGATTTAGAGGTAATGGCTCCAGACCATGGGTTTCTCTAAGCGACACTGAGGTTTTCCACAAATCACAATGTAAAGCAGCCATAATCTGTGCAAGGTTCTGTGTTTCTCTTCATCATAAATCTAAGTCCAGGTGAAAAATAGATGGGAATTCATATAATAGGAACCATTTTATGTCAGGAAAAATAATAACTGTTGCTTTGGAGCAATGAACATCTTTGAACTCTTTGGAGGTCACTTCACTAGGTTCCTATGGGTGCGATTTTTTTCATTATTTCCTAATTTATAACTCAAATACGCATGCAAACATTGGAGATGGTTATTTCCAGAACAGAGTACTCTATTATACTCTTACCTCCCCCCAAGAGTACTAAAAGCACAGACCTGAAACTCCCCAAAATGGCACTCTTCTAAAACAGGTGTGAAAAAACTTAACCCTAGAACAGTTGTGGTAAGAAAGTCAAAACTTGCAAAAACAAAACTCAGTGTTCAAAATCTTCCTTCATCAAGTGTATGTCCTCTGGGCCTCTTGAGTCTAAGTCATTAAAATGACTATCTCGTCTTCTTTTTCTCTGTTTCTCTTGATGGCTGGGACTTATATGATTCCAGAAGGTAAGTATCTTCTGTTCCTCAAATACACAAAAAGTAAGTGCATTTCCGGTGACTGTGTTGTCACATTATAGATCCATGGGATTTTTATAACCATATTCCTTGCCACTGTTATGTTTCCTACAACTGTTCATCAGTAAAGTATGATTATTATTGGGTAGAGTTGTGAGATTTTTTAAATCTTTGTAGTGACTTATCATGGGGAATTACATGAAATTGCTTGGATCTTTTGTGAAATCCTTTGGTTTATTTTATAGGTTTCACTTTGGAAATCATCGGAGGAAAAGAAGTGCCTCCCCACTCCAGGCCTTTTATGGCTTCCATCCAGTCCAAAGGCCATCATGTTTGTGGCGGAGTCCTGATCCACCCACAGTGGGTGCTGACCGCAGCCCACTGCCGCTTTTTGTGAGTCCCCTGTGCTTTTCCATGTGTGTGTTGTGTCCTTCAAATTGGCTAGGGAAAAAAAACAAGCCACACGTCCTGGGTGAGCATCTGAGTTTAGCTTCTTGATCTCTGACCAATAGCTGGGGCTTATTTGCCTTCTCACACATCCATAACTCCTACCTTGGGTTTTCTTTTTTTGGAAAGAGTTGGGCTTCTATTCCCAGGCAAATCATTAAACAAGTGCAAATCCTCAGTGAAATTCATCAGCAATACTCCAACAGTAACAGTGGAAGTAGTCATATTTCTGAGCTTGTTAAATAACATTGTTCAGGAAGAAATAAGACAAACTGAGTTTGTTCTGTTCCTTAGCTTCCCTAGTTTATAAAGAGGTATTAATAGTAATAGTACAATAGTCCCTCCTTACCGATGTTCTGGAATATTCCTCAGATACCTAAAATCTGTGGTAGCACTGAACTATATAAACACTACTTTTTATGTATACATTTCTATAGTGAAGCTTAATTTATAAATTATGCATAGTAAGAAATTAATAACAACAGTAATAAAATAGACCACTTAATGCAATATATTATAGCAGAAGTTATTTAAAATTTATAAATTGTTTGTTTCTGAAGTTCTCTATTTAATATTTTTATTTGGCCACAAATAACTAAAATCACATAAAGCTAAATAGTCTCTAAAGAGAGACTGCTATACCCTGCTTTGTGGCTTTTTTTTTTATAAATTGAATTCTTTATTGGTACAATTTATATACATCTCAAAATCATGTATAACATTGGGGAATTTGTACCAGTATATGACACAAGTTAATTCTCATTTTTACCCATATCCCTACCCACCTGCTTTGTGGCTTTTGAGAATGACAGTATGTATAAAGTACATTAGATGTATAGATCATTTAGTAAACACAAAAACATTGCAGCCAATATTATATGTTTGAGAAGCTTGCTTTGTTTGTATACTTATATACTTCTTAGTTCTTTAGCCTCATCTCTTATCCCAAACATCTGAGGACCCTGTTTGGGAATCATAGCCATAAAAGGTAACAACACATTCCCAGATTATGGGAGGGGTGATTTAGAGAGGATTTCTTTTTTTAGGGTTTTTGTTTTGTTTTGTTTTGTTTTGTTTTGTTTCGGAGACAAGGTCTTGTTTTGTAGCTCAGGCTATGCTCAAACTCATGGCAATCCTCTTGCCTCTACTTCCAGAGTGCTGGAATTACAGGTGTGATCCACCACATCCAGTTTAGAGAAGATTTATAAAAGACAAAAAAAAAGAGTGAATAATTTTTTCTCAGATACTTAGAAGGAAAATGTTTCTGAAGACCAACTACAACCTCCAAAAGTCCATTTCAGCCATGATTGCTCTTGCTTCAGCTAATAAAATACAACACTCACCTCAGGGTGCTGCAACCATTACAAAGGAAAAACAGAAAACGAGCTTGGTATATGTTGTTTTATTTGTTTGTTTGGGTTCTCTGCTTTTGCATTTTGCCTACACTGTTTCTGGTCTAAATAAGTTGAGATGGTTCTTTCCTTAAGACAGAGCACTGCACTTGAGAATCTGTCTTAGTCCCCATGGCTTAATGTCTAAGCAGCAGCGGTGTCTAAATAGAACAAATGAATTGACTTGCTTCTTCGTGTTTTAGGGTGCTGTTTGATAGTCTCATTTTAATGAAACTGTTGGAACACAGATTGGAAGTTTTGAAGCCTATAAGCAGACAGCAGATGCTCAGGACCAATGAGACAAAGATGACTGTCATTAAACGTTCAATCCAAGCAAGATATATGTATTTTCGAAGATATTTTTGGTACACATTTAAACAGACTATAACAGTGGTGGCCCACGCACCATAGAGGGCTACTATCATTGAAAGCTGGAAAGCTCATCGTTGTACTATAAGTTTCTCAGACACAGAGCTGAAGTTATAAATGCTCAAATATATCAGATGGAAAGAAGGAAAAAAAATTGGTTGATTTTCTTTGGCTAAGCTTAAAATAAGCCATAAATTACCATATGAAGGTAAATTACATTAAGTTGAACTCCACATTTTGTCAAATGAACTTAACACAAAAGAAGAAGATTCCCAAATTAGGAGAGAGAGTTTATTTTTAAAAGACTGGAAAGAGGTCTTGGAATTGAAAAAAAAAATCTATTACCAAATATCCTTTTAAATGGCTAGAGTATAAAGAACTTCAAAATATGTGGGTTGAATTTCCTTCACAGGACACTCGGGTGTAAAAAATGTAGCACATCAGTGCTTGGAAAAATATTAAGCCTCTAAAATTCAAAATATTTATGAAATAGTTCAATGGTGGCTTCCCACAGCATACTCACAAATATCCTAAGGGGACAGTTGCCGACCCCAGGCCTCTCAGCAAAATGGTGCGGTGGGCCAAATCTGGGATGTTCCCTTCTCACTGCCCACCCACTCAGTTCCTCCCTCAGCACCCTTTGTTAGTTGCCCTGTCACAAAAGGGAATGGGTAAAAAAAGATTCCTGTGTAATCTCGTTCTCAGCATTTTTATCTACCAGAAGTCAAACTCTCACCAACTGTTGTCCTTTGTCCTGCAGGATGTCCTCCACTGTTCTCCCTCACTGAACACTCTCCCACACCATCATCTGCCCAACAAGTTACTAGATGAAACTTCTGAAGCCCCTTCTATATATTATCTGTCTCAAACTAAAACCTTCAGGCTCCAGATTCAACCCAGCAGACTTGTAATCTTGCCTGCGTGTATATCCGTAACTTCTACTTATTATCTGTGGGACAGTCTAAAGTTTGTTCATGTACTTGAACCTCAACCTCTTCATTTGTAAAATGGACATCATTATAATTCTTACATTGGGAGCTGCTGTGAGATATAAGGGAAAATATCTTGTGCAGAATATAAAACCATAATATATTTCCAAGTATTGTAATATTGCTATATGTGCCTTCCATGGTCACAACCAAGGGACTAATCTGATGAACCCACTTGCGTTGTTGGGCCTGAGAAAATCTCACTGTGTGAAACAAAAGAGACTTAAGAGTAATAAGGACCCTACTTTTCCTGTCACACTTCAGTAGTGGGTCTAAGCAGAACCCCTGCTCAGCCACAGATAGCTTACGGAAATAAGAGACTTGACTGGTTGGCGTGGGTCTTTAGAGGAGTCAAGGAAAGATGACTGAATTTGGAGTCACAGAAGTTGAATTTGGGTCCTGATTCTCCCACACATTCCTCTTTGTGTAAGTTGTTTATGTTCATCCCACATTTCTGTTAGAGTGTTAATCTTGGGGACTTTTCTATTACTCTTCCCTCTCCAAAGCTTTGGGATGACTATGTTGGATTTTATTTAGTCCCAGGAAATCCAATCCACATCCTATCTGAAATTTCATCCCATCCTGATTTTGCAATAAGCAAACTCTTCAACAAATACTGCTGAAATTCCCCAAAATAAACTAAAATAAACCCTTTTGGTAGAAAGCATGAAGTGGTAATTCCAGGCAGTCTACCGTGTGAAAGTCCTCCACACCGCAGTTATGTGCACTTTCTCTGAGCCTGGAACAATCATTCCTTCTTGTTTCTGTATGTTTCTGTGCTCTTTTTAATTTTTATAAGTGTGTGTTTTTACTATATTTTGCCTTCATCTCTTTTTCAAGTAACAATGATACAGTTATGTGTAAATGAGTAAATGTGGGGTTTTTTTAGACCCTTGTTCCAAAACAATGATTTGAGAAAACCATGTTGCAGTGGAATACATCTGTAGCATACAAAAGACAAAAAAGGTGTTACCAAAATCACCAAAAAAATAATTTTTATTTTTATAATTGGCTACATATGTAATTATATCAAGTGTATAGTACATAGGGTTAATTGTGGCATTACTGAAACATTAGTACAAGAACTACATACAGTCCAAGAATTTAGAAAAAAAAAAACTATGTTTCTTTACCAGTCTCTCCAATTTGTATCCTATAAATAATCTCACTGGAATTATCAGTGTATAGGATCCTTAATATATCTTCACCAATGTTTTCAACCTTGAGGAAAGTTTTTCTGCCTTGTTTAAACTGTCTTTCTAATTAAAGGGGACAGGAATTTTGAGCACAATTTGAATGCCATGAATGAGGCCTCATGTTGCTTGGTAAGGTCTCAACACACGGATGAGCATGGGTAGATAGATATGAGTCTTTAGCCTTTTTAACACTTTTTTCTGGAAAGATTAAAAAGTTTTGGTAAAATTATAGTGACGGATAAGCAGTAATATAAATGTACTTAATGCTACCAAGTGTACACTTTAAATTATTGAAATGAAATATTTATTTATATTGGCATAATTTTTAAATCTTTTAATGTAATTGTTATGAATCTCAAACCACAAACTCAAGAAATATAATTTCTTTTATTTTTATATAAATTGAACACAATTATTGTTAGCTTGATTCATGACAATTAGGATTTCACCCCTTCTTTTCTCAATCACGTACAAGTTTTGGTACTCTTTTACAGTGTGGGGAGTGGGCTGGGATAGAGTTTGTGAGAAAGCCAGTTGACCTTTCGTGTTATTCATTCCGAATGAGGTCCACTAAAACCTCTGTCACACCACCTGATCCTGAGTAGATTCCTTGGCTTTTGTCCTTGGTTCCGTATGCACATAACTCTTTCTGCCCTTTCTACCCTCCACCAAAGAATTTGGAAATCATTCTGTTACTTCCATTCTCTTTACTTATTCAGATTTGACAAAATCCAGCCTCCTACTGTGGTTTTAGGAGTACATTCTCTCTCAAAGAATGAGCACTCCAAACAAATGCTTGAAATTAAAAAAATCATACTGTTCTCAAGATTTGAATCAGATGATATCATGCTGGTCAAGGTATGTAACATTGCCTTTCTTATATTTCTCCAACATTCTTGTACAGTATGACAGTTAAATCAACACTTGAAAGCATTTCATTCACCACTGCTTCATGTTTAAGTTGATTATGACATATTCCATAAGGTCCTATGTTACTGACTGGAAAGGCACAAAACTTTATCATAAATATACCCAGGTTATGTTTACACAAGGAAAATCAATTCTAATATTCATATATGTAAAAGGGGACATCCGAACAAATAGCCCTAGGGATCCATGTGGAAAGCTCTTTCCCAAATGGTTTCCTCATTAGCAATTAAAAATCACAACAGTCATTTACATAATAGAGCCAACTGAGTGACATTAGGGACTCAAAAGTGAGTTATAACTTAGTCTAGACCATACTTTGTCTAGTCCAAATGCAGTCCAGACCATACTCAAGGGTCCTATCCAGCAGGAAACAGCCCAGCCCTCACAGTCATGACCTATGGATATCATTCCACAGAAAACCATCCAAAGCAGGGCAGAGGCCGGTTTGCTGGAGACTGGGCAGAATTCCTGCTCTGTGTAAGTTCCCTCCCAAGTATCAGTGAGCCCCACAGGGAATAGAAAGCATGCTCAGTACAGCAACAAGCACAAATACAGCTGCAAGCTACCACCAAAGTAGATTCAAGAACAGATGCCCTCTGATGACAGAGGGACCACACATGCAACACGCAGGATAACAGCAGAATACTGCAGGGGAAGAAGGATAATTTGTTTTTCAATCTTTCAGCTTCACACAGCTGCAGAACTCAACAAGTATGTCCAGCTGCTCCACCCAAGAACCAAAAACTATATCAGGGATGGAACCAAATGCCAGGTTACTGGCTGGGGAGCCACCAACCCAGATGTTTTAAGAAACTCTGATACCCTGCAAGAAGTCACTGTTACCGTCATAAGTCGAAAACGTTGCAACAGCCAAAGTTATTACAACCACAGACCTATTATAACAAAAGACATGATATGTGCAGGAGACGCCAGAGGCCAGAAGGATTCCTGCAAGGTAAGAATTGCTCATGTGCACAGGCATCCCAGAGGGCCGTGCGGCACTCAAGGTTCAGTTTGCCGTTCACCCGAAGGAGAGGGGTGGAGATACAGAGCCACAAGTCTAACAATCCTGCTCTTCCTGCACAGAGTTCCTTCCTTTTCCATCTACCTAAGTAAAAGAAAACTTCCCCAACCCTGAGAAAGCACTAATTACATCCTTTTTATTGAGAATGACAACTTTAACAGGTTCCTTATGAGAAGCCTTACCATCCTTAGAAAGTCTACGAACCCTGAAGTCACTAGGTGGAGACTAGAAGATAACTTGCCCAAAAAAGGAATCACTGTATCATACTAATTAATCTTATTAAATATACTATCTGGTTACAGTGTGACATTTTTATATATGCATATAATATCCTTCAATACTATACATTCTCTCTCTACCTTCCTTTAGCCTCTCTTACTTTCCTTCCCTCCATTTCCTATTTCCTTTTTCCTTCCTCTCATCTAACAAGTCTCCCATCTTCATGAAAGAACTACCTGGGTTTTTGGGGTGTTGTTTTTGGTTTTTTTTTTTTTTTTTTTTTTTTTGGTTTTATGAGACAGGGTCTCACTTTATAGTTCGGACTGGCCCTGAACTCACTCTGTAGCCCAGGCAAGCCTCAAACTCAGCCATCCTCCTGCCTCTGCCTCCCAAGTGCTGGGATTACAGTTGTGAACCATCACGCCAGCATTGAGGGTATGTGGTACCGAGAATCGAACTCAAGACCTTGCGCTTGCCACGCAGACACCGGAACCACTCAAATAAATCCCCGGCCCAAGAACCACCTTTTAAATTAACCCATAAGGAAGACTTTCAAAACTCAAATGAAAAAAACTCAACAATATAGTACTACACGTGTTTTTTAAATAATCTTGATGGTCTTACATTGTGTGGGCTGCTATAACAAAATAATCATAAAATGAACAGCTTATAAATAACTTAAATCTTTTTTTTTTTTTTTCACATTTCTCAGGTCTAGGTGCCAGCAGATTTGGTGCCTGCTGCTTTCTGTTTCACTCTAACTCCACTTAGCAGAAGGGGTGAGGGTTTTCTCTCTGGCCTCTTTTATAAGGACTCTCATCCTGAGGTCAGATAGAAAGTAAAGATAGATAGGAAGGAGACAAATCATAATTTTTTTTGTATTATTAAGAAGAACTGCAACTTCAAGATACAAAATTTAGTCATCTTTTTCCCGTCTTAAAAAAACTCACTCAAAAGCAAAATTTCCTAAATTGCTTAAAAATCATAAGCCTCTTTGAGTGCACACTTTTTAAATTCTAGCTAATAAACCTTTTTAAATCTCTCTCAAATTCACATTAAACCTTTGTGTGTGTGTGTGTGGCACTAGTCAGTAAGCCTAGAACCTACTTCACGGCTGAGGTGGGTTGAGGTCTCCACGTTAGAGGACCGGCAAGTGCGTGCATAGTAAGGATGTGCAAAAACCAAAAGATAACAGAGAAGTCAGAGTCCTTCAAGATGTCGTGTGTATTACATCATTCTTTGCTGCTAGACTCAATAGCAGTTTGACTTCAGCTTGATTCTATGAGCAACAAAATGAAATTTGCCGTTTAGAAAACTTCTTTGAAACACCAAAAATGTAGGAGATATACACTTCAGTTGGCCTACATGTAAGAATGTCTATTGGATCAAAGTCCTTGTGAATGTACAGTTATTTGTCATTTTCAGAAAAATTTGAATGTGTCCCAGGTACAGAAGATGTATAAAAGTATGTACAATAAAGATTTAATGTGAATTATTTGTGTGTAAATGCCAGCAATATAGACAATAAAAGGAGATATCTTAAATTAGAAAAAATTTTATTAACAAAGCAAGAATAGTTATTGGTTAGTGATAAAAATGCAGACAGAACAGAGACATAGAATAGACACGGAAACAGGCTAAGTCTTAAGTCTAGCCGTAGACCTATATGAACACAGGGAGAGAGTCAGAGTTGACCGACCTAAATAGAGTCCTGGAGGAAACTGTACTGAGGAAGAGGGTGTGCCCTGTACTGTTGAAGACAAAATGAAACCAGACTCAGATAATAACATTTTGAGCAGTCGAGAGCTGTGATTAAAAAAAAAAAGAATCTCAACAGCTTCTCACCAAGTGTCTGTCCATTTTCTTCTTTCCAGGGTGACTCAGGTGGCCCTTTGGTCTGCAGAGGCGTCTTCCATGCCATAGTCTCTAGAGGTGATAAATGTGGTATTGCTAAGAAGCCTGGAATCTACACCCTGTTAACCAAGAAATATCAGGATTGGATCAAAAGCAATATTCCCTTACCTCATCCATATTAATATTGCAAGTCATTTTCTTGGATCTACCAGTTATTTGTTTCTTTTCTTTTTCATAATATGCTCACAGATCCCCTGATCTTCAGATGTAGTTGGATGTAGGTAAAGCAGAATGCACTTGAAGTAAATCGCTGTGATGCAGATTCATCAGGCTAATGAACAAAATTCTTCTCCATGTATCACTGATGTATTTTTACCACCCTGATTTCATTCTGAATAAAATTTAGAAGACTCTGCTTGTCTTTTATGAACAGGAAGTAATATCAGCCCTCATTCCACCCACACTCTCCAAATGCCAACAGGGTGACTGAACAAGAAAGTAACAGCACCACTTTAATCAGTTTACGTTGTGACTTCTGCCGAATCATACTAAATGGTTAGAGTGTGGGTTGTAAAAAGCATTTAATGTGAGTTCCATCTTCCTAACACATTTAAGTGTAAAATTCAGTATTATTAACTATAGGCAGTCACATACAGCTCCCTAGAATTGATTTATCTTGTAAAACTGAAACTTCATCCCAAGTGAATAACAACTCTCCGTTTTCCTCATCTTCACCATTGGCCTTTGGTAACCACCATTCTGTTCTGAGTTTCTGTGAGTCTGGCTGCCCTCTGTTGAGTTTTTAAAATAAGACACAGAATACAAGCACTCAGCTTAAGAAAGAAGGATCGAGGTTTATACATGTATTTGTGCTGTGATTATTTAGGTATGTCACATTGTATTCCAGAAAGAGTTTAGTGGACACAAACACAACAACATACAGAACTAAAATAAATCAGTGACTATAAAGGGGAAATGAAGACAAGGAAGAGGAGAGGAAGCCAAGAGTGCTCATATAGCACTAACAACACAATGTTTTTTCCTATACATTTTCCAGCAGAATTCAACATGGCTCTATTCTTTGGGCTATCAAAAGAGATCAACATAATCAGTTATGTGAATTATGGTAGCCAGGAAATAAAAGTAAATTTTTTGCCCATAAGTAAGCCTACTGTGCTAACACTGAAATTACCCAGAACTTTTTTCCATGGTCCTCTTAAAACAGATATGGTAGTGATCCATATATCACATGGTGCCACATAACTATACACTATTTAATGTGACAATTAAAAACAAAATATTAAAATATAAATATAAAACAACATGTTATACCATGTTTCCCGTATTCCCATCACATGCATCAGAATCACCTGAGATTGTTTGCAATACTGATTGAGTGCCTTGACCTCTGGCTAGAAATTCTGATTAAATGGGCTAGAAGTGGGCCTGAAAAATCTGTAATTCAGTTGATTCTGATATATAGGCAAATTTTAAAGCCACCAATAATGGACATCTTCAACAATACCTTAAAGACAACAGTAAGTGTCAAGGCCTTGCTTTTTGTAAATCCTTCTATGTGAACTGATGATTTAAGACAAAAGTACCACTGACTCTAATCACTGTCCTCATCCACCAGTGATTATAGTGCAAGCATTTCTAATTTGGCTTGAGGGAGGTGGTAGGGGATAAGATGGTCTCTCCTTCAACAGTCAAAAGCCAAAACCTGAATCTCAGTCTCTCTGTTTAATCTGGATTTCAAGGAAAGTAAAATAACCTAACTAAAATTCTACAACTGCCTTGATAACAAGCTAGGAAGTTACTTTAAATATGTTATCTTGAGTCATTTTAAGTAAATATACTGATCATTAAACATACTGACTATAAAATTTCAGATTACATTTTATAAGAAACTGAAAAATTATGAGTTCTCTGGATTTATCAGTAAAAATAATCTGTATCCGTTTCACCTAAATCTGACTTATATTGGTACATGTTTGTAGTACATAATGATTATATTTACTGTAAGAAACTGCTACATCTCAGTCCTTTCCCCCTTCCCTCTACTCCCCTTTTATTTTCCCAGGATCAAATTCATTTATTTACCTTATAAGACCTCAACGTGTCTTGACAATCTGCTGGAGATAAAGCCCATGACTTAAATGTATCTCTTATCCTTTCTGGGAAGGAGTATTTTGTTAAAGCTATCAGTTTCTCCCCGGTGTAGCTTATAAGAATACAGTGTGTTAATTTGGAGCTTTGTCTTTGAGAATTTATTTGATTCTATCTGTCACCTCCAAAGGAAGGAGAGAATCAAATACCTAGATTTTAAAGCTGCTCAAGGGTTTTAGGGGGAAATGATTTGCTGTTGTCATTCTGAATCATCCACTTCCTCCACTCTTCCTGGCTGTGGACACAGTGCACCCACCTTCCCCACAGACATAAAAGAAGGCTTCATGGTTTATTTATGACCATCCTATCTTTATACAGTGCCAGTACTAAGAACAATTAAGTTCCACTTATAATACATGAAATAAACCAGTACTGATTGCATAAGTCATTAAAGCAGATCAGAGCCAGGCAGCAGAGTTAGTCATTCCTCCTGGCTTCTGTAGTTTTTATACATCATAGGTCACTCTGAAATGATATGAAGAATGGTACTTCCAGCTTGTTTAGAGGACTTTTTTGGTTATTCAAAATAGATCTTCCTCTTTGATTAAAATTTTATTTTGAGGAAGAACATTAGTATGGACTAGACTGTGTCTGCCTCCAAATGTATATGTTGAAGTCATAACCTTCAGTATGACTATATTTGTATATGTGCTGCCGAAGCGAGTACCAGTATGACTATATTTGGATTTAAGACTATAAGGAAAAAAACGAGGTTAAATACAATTATAAGAGTGGGAACCTGATTCAGCGCTATCAACATCCTTATCAGAACAGACACCAGAGAACTCATCTTCCATTTCTATCATGTGAGGACACGGTAACAAGGCAGCTTTCTACATGCCAGGAAGTAGTATTTTCCCTGGAAAATAATTAACTCGTCCTTGATCTTGTTCTTCCCAGCCTTCAGAACAGTGAGAAATAAATTTCTATTGCTTAAGCCACTTAATCTGAAGTAGTTTTCAAAGCAGCCCAAACTGACAAAATAGGTACATATGTGATAAGAGAGACACGAACTGTGCTGAGCCTTCTTCAGGGCAATGTTCCCGGATGTCTCAAAAAGCTTACAATTTCCCACTAAGACCACCTGAGAAGCTACTCATATGTTGTCTGATGAGTTATTTGAGTACAAATGCATCCTGGCTAAAGAGCTGGGGGCCTTGTGTCTTGAATGATGCAGCCCTGCCTTAAGCTTTCACACATTGACTTCCTGTTGACAACACAAAACTGTCTATTTCTTCAGTCTTTTTGCTAAGTCATACCAGTTGATTCTAGACTGTTAACTGCTATACATCTCCTCTTATGTATACTGAGGCTGCTGACATCTACACAAAGAGCAAAACTTCTGTCTATGAAATTAAGAAGAAAGAAAAAGAAATTAATATTGGTTTTTCTGTTTCACCTCAAACCATAAACAAAAGACTCAGATGTCAGCAATAGTCCTTGATAAATTATATAGATAAAGATCCCATAGTAGTTCTGCTCTGGAGCATCACAGTATGTGGGGCCACTGGGGTCCTTTTGTTACAGGAAGTGAAAATAAGAGTCAAGTTCTTAGGTCCAGATACATCCTCGCTGGTCTGCAGGCAGAAAAACTCAACCCAGTCATAGTCCTGATTGCACAGTAAGGTTGCTCCTAACAATGGCCATGTTAGCAACCAATAGTATTAGATTCCAGGATCCCCCCCTACTTAACATCCAGAGAGATTCATTCATTCATTTATTCACTCATTTAATAAAGACTTATCAAGCATTTCTGTTTTGTAGACATTGTGCTAGTTTCTGAAGGGTCTGAGAACTAAAAGACAATCTGTACTGCCAGACCTCAGAATCTAGAAGGTCTGTGTTTACATGCAATAAACTTGGACATGCAAGTAAACAAGTACATTTTACTCCAAACTTTTTGTAATGAAGACAAAAATTGACATGCTAAAGACAGAAACCTCACTAAAACATGGGTTCTTGAGAATTCCTGGTGGAGAGAAAATTTGCTCTACCAGCCTGCCTCTATTCTGATGAGACTTGATGCAGTAATGTCCAAAGGTAGTAAGTAATAGGGAGATCTAGATCACAAGATTTGTTCTACTCAGCCCTGCGTGAATTGCTACAGCAATTGTTATAATCAAACCACATCAATAAATATGAGCATGTTTACTCCTTTGAAGACCTCAGCTCTCTCACAGATCTTCTTCACAGAAACATCTCAGGTTAAGTAATATGAACAGCAAAATCATCTCAGGAGTCACGTTCCATTTCTCTTGACAAGAGATGATTCAGCTTTTTCCATGAATCAAGATTATTCATCTGATACTGACAAAATTTTGAGGACTAAGGGAGTTAAAAGAATCTGTAAACTCCACAATCTGACACTGGAACTCTAGAATGCACCTATTGCAAACTTGTCCTACAGGCAACTTCTGTTCTCCTCACCATTAAAAATAAAAACAAAGAGGGCCAGGGATTTAGCTCAGTGGTTCTGGCACCTGCCTAGCAAGTGCAAGGTCCCAAATTCGATCTCAGTAACCGCATACAGGTGGTAACAATACGAGGTGTGGTGACTCATGCCCACCGGCAATCAGTACCACATACCACAATCCCGGGCATGGTGCCTCCCAGCACTCGGCAGGCAGAGGCAGGAGGAATGCGATGAGTTTAAGGTTTGCCTGGGCTACTTAGCTCAGGGCCACCTGAAC
The DNA here is from genome assembly GCA_004025085.1 of Thryonomys swinderianus. NCBI lineage: Eukaryota > Metazoa > Chordata > Mammalia > Rodentia > Thryonomyidae > Thryonomys > Thryonomys swinderianus. The sequence goes on along the minus strand of PVIC010038145.1, from coordinate 2,376 downwards.
TACAAAGTGAGACCCTGTCTCAAAAAAACAAAAATAAACAAATTTAAAAATTAAAATAAAAAAATTAAAAATAAAAACAATATTAACATAGAGGCAGTAAATGTCCTGGTTTCCACGGACCTCTGTCCTTCCACACAGGGTAGTAGGCACTGTCCGTCTCCCCATCACTTAGTGAAATCTAACCATGGTAATCTACACAGGCTGCACATTCAGGTTTGCTGACGTTCTCCTTACCCAATCATCCTGCTTTAGCCTCCCTCCTTGCTGAATTACAAAGGTATACCACAGTCCTCAGCTGTGCCATATGATTTATTAGACTATTGCTCCAAAAAAGATAGGACCCCTGTCTGATTTATTCACCACTGTATAGCCAGAACTTAGGTCTATTCCCTGCATGAAGAGGCTAAATAAATACTTGTAAATGAAAGGGCAAGTGAGTGGAGGATGGATTGATAGATAGATGAAAGAACTTATTATATTCATGAATGATTGAATAAATAAATAATAAATTAATAAGTATCTACTTCTGAAACCCTTTAAGAATATAATAATTATATGTTTGAAAGCACCTCTAACACTTCTACATAAAGGCAATGAATAGGAATTTGTAGGATGTAAAATAGGTGACTAAACCCTTCGAAATCATAAATGGATTTCATTTTTCACGTTGTCATATTTCAACAAGAATTGATTTAGATAACAGAACATTTAAATGTTATATGATCAATGTATCTTGACAATTATTATTTGATTTGGTATGAGTGACACCAACAATAAACTTCTGGCCTGAACGGTACAAAGAGGGAAATGGAGACTCACTGCTGTTGCTGGTTGCTTCCTCCTTCCTGCTGTGTCAGAAACTGTTTCTCTTCTGCCATAGAACCAGCTCACTATGGATTAAAGCCACTACAAACTGTGAGCTAAAATAAACTTTCTTCCTGTAACTTATGAGTGTCAGGCATTGTGTCTCCGTAAAGACAAAGTAGACAAGATCATCACGTAGGCTCGATAATCTGCCTCATTTAATAGATGAAGAACAGAGAAATTAATGGCTTGTCCAAGGTCAAATAGCTAAGGAATGGTAAAACATAAATTTAAACATAGAGAAATGAGCCTCCTTGTCCTACCTTCTATTTCCTGGGTTGGCAAGCACAAACTCATGCACTTTCCTCACTATCAAAAGTGAGTCAGAACCTCTCCCAGGGAGATTCTTCCACCCAATTATGCTAAATACTTTAAAAACACACCACCGCTCCACCACCAACACACACCTCAACTGGCCCCTTTCTTCGTGTACCAGAAGGAGAGATGGAAAACTCCACACTGTAGAAGCACGTGGCTCCAGAAAATTCATGCTCTTATTTTATATGAATCCAAAGCAACAGATCAAGGTACCATCACTCCAGATCCCTCCACATGGAGTAAAGTGCACAAAACTCTGGAAATCGATGAATTTTGAGCCCATCTCTGCCATCAGCTGTGCAACCTTCCCCAACTCACTTCCTTTGATTGAGCTCACATTTCTTCATCTACCATACAAAAAATTTGAACTAAATCAGCCACAAGACTCCGCACCACCTTAAAAATCCATGGTCCTGTATTCAAAATCCCTTCTCAATTACTCTGCTGCTAAAGGGATGAGATAGTTTCTCTTGCTTATTTTTGAGCAACTTAGCTCCACTGCTGGAGTTCCCTCGTTTTGAAATGTCACATCATTTCCAAGCCACAGCCACAGATGGTTGTTAGGTATCAGTATCAAAGAGCAAATGGTAGAAGCAGAGCTCTAAAGAGCAAGTCAGCAACCACAGGAGGCTCCTCACCCATCTCAGTTTCACAGGTTTGGCAGCCCCCAATTTTTCTTACACTACGGGAGCATATGGAAAAAGTATCTCAGCAAATTCATTTTTCCTTTTCTAATAATATTTGTTAGTATCCAAGGAAATAGGAACTAGATGACAGGTTTTAAACATAGTGAGACCAAGCCTAAGAGAAATCAAAGATCAAACCTTATTTTAATAAAATGCCTGTTTTGTAATTAATCTTTTACTATGAAAGTTTTTAATCATATACAAAATGAAGAGACCACTCCATTGGATTCCAATGAATCCTTTACCTATCTTCAGCAATTTTCATTTCATGGCCAATTTTGTAACATATCTACCCTAATCTCATACCTCAGCTCTGAATTATTTTGAAGTGGACATTCACCATCATATCACATCACAGGTAAATGGACCAAAGTGTATTTCCAAAGGACTAGAACTCAGGACAAGAGTTGCAGTGAAAAAGACTGAGGCAGAGAAGAAAGATGCAGAAGACTGGCACAGACTGAAGGGAGAGCAGAAAACTAGAGAAGAGTGATGCAGCCAGGTTCAG
>PVIC010038144.1:0-17727 GCA_004025085.1 Thryonomys swinderianus | reverse complement strand
GAAGGCTTTATCGCTCCCTGGCCCCTCCAGGGTCCCAAGCGCCCCTCTGCCCTGGCAGCCCGCATCGCAACCCTGGGACCCGTACTATAAGCGTGAGCCAGGATAAACCTCGTAGGTGTAGATGTCGGGTACTGTATCCCAGCAACAAGGGAAACGACTGGAACAAATCACTTAAAATGCCAGGGGTCAGAGGTAACTGGAGCAGTGCCTCGATCTGCGCCCATGAGGGAAATCCGGGTCTCGGACTTAGCAGCTACACCAGACACACGTCAAAAGGCTCTGCAATTACTCCTGAGAGGCCGCACCGCGGTGTGACCGACACTTCCGCTCATTAGCAGTGCACGGTGGTCGCTTTGTCTGTAATCACACCACCATGCCGTTCAGCCCCCGCAAGAGCCAGCGACCTGCAGCTCCACAGGGCTCCGCGCGCATCTCCACAGGGCGGCTCTGCCACCCCATCGGTGGCAGAACTGTCCCTCCTCCTGAACTGGGCGCCTCAGGGCCTGCTTTTCAAATCTAAAGGAAAGCAACCTCCAAAAAACCAGTTTTTGGTCAAGATTCTGAGATCAGCATTTCTGATTCTATAGCATGTTTTATTCCTTCAGCTCTTCTGTCTTCTCATCCTGCCCATACCTGTATGCCACTCCTAAGACCCCACCCACAGGAAGTGCCCAGTACCAGGAGAGCTAACGGTCCAACTCTCACACACAGCCCCACCAGGAACACCGATGTCGCCTGTCGTCCCAGCACTCAGGAAGCTGAGGCAGGTGGATCACCAGCTCCAGCACAGCCTGGGCAGGACTCAGGGGGACCCTGTCTCAAAGGAAAATATCAAAAAGAGCTGGGGATGGAGCTGAGGAGAAACGCGGTGGATTCAGTCCCCAGTGCGGCACACGAAGTACAGAGATGCCCAGGCCAGCACTCGCACACAAGCGAGAAAGATGGAGTCACACGCGACACGCACAAAAGCAAGCTCTGCAGCTGCTCTGGGCCGGCAGGGAGCGGGCACCCCGGAACTATGCCTGGGCTCCGTGGAAAACGGGGGTGGGAGCTTCTTGAACCCCAGCCCAAAATCAATAGTTTCACAGGAAGGGGTGGGAGCCTTTGGCCAAACAAAAGATTCATTTTAGAGCCCTTGGGGGTGGGGAGTCCAACTCGGTTCCGCGTTTTGCTCCCGTTAAAGACGCAGCTGTTACAGAGGCCGGACTGGGGCTCTGCAGGGCCACAGCCTCCTGGGGTGGCAGGAAGGGAAAGGGCGGCCGCTTGAACAGAAATACTGTGCCCGGCCGTGAAGCCAGGGAGGAGAGGCGTGAGCGGAGGACAGAGTGGCCAGGTGGCGGCAGAAGCCTGAGGAGCTGGTGGGACACCGGGGACCCCCAGGCCCGCGTCCTGTGCTGACCAGAAACCGAGAGCCTGACCCAGCCCCCAGCGCCTCCCAGGAGGGAAGCTCGGGCCAGCTCAGCACACCCGAAGGAGTCTTCTGCACCGAGGCCGGAGTCAGCTCACACCGCACGAGACGGCCAGTTGGGGAGACAGGTGCTCGGACACGGAAAAAGACGCTGCTCCCTCGGCAGAGGGGACGGGGGGACGAGGCCCAGTGGGACCTGCGCGAGTCTCCAGGCCGGGCTGGCAGCAGGAAAGAGGCCTTGGAGTAGGCAGGGCCAGGGCGGCGGGTACCCCGATGTCAGGAGAGCGGGCTGGGGGGGGGTCAGCCAGCAGGCAGCAGGGGCCCGGAGAAGGCAGCACCAGCCAGGCTGAGGGGCTCCAGCCTCCGAACGGACAGCAGGTCTGACCCCTCTGTCACCTGCTCAGTCGGCCCGGTCCTGCCGGCCTGGCCACGGGTCACAGGCAACTGCAAGGCCTCCGTGTCCCCACACCGCTCTTCCTTCCACCTGACGGTGAACGCACAAGGTTCTAAAAATAACCTTAATTAATTTGCAAGGGTTTTAAAGGTCAGGACAAACCGGGAAAGCAAGTGCACGGAGAGCCACCTTCACCTGGCAAAACAGGCTCCCGCCGCATCCTGTCCGGACGCGGCTGAGCCTCAGGGGCTGACTGCCCTGCTTGCCGCCCCGCCACACCCCTCTGCCCGTCACCCCGTGCGCAGGAGGGCGGCGTGACTCAGCCGCAGCTGCTCGCCCTCCCGAGGTCCCCAGGGCAGGCTCAGCCCGCCTCGGAGTCCCTCTGTTACCATTCCCTGCGCCTGCCACGCGGAGCGGGAACCCCGTCCCCAACACTGCAGACACAGGCAGGGATCCCGGGCCGCCGTCCACATCCCTGAAGCCAGAGCCGCACTTGGCCGCCACGAGCCTCGCCACGGCAGGCCTGCCTCTTCAGTCCCACTGGAAGGACTGAAGTTAGATTAATTTGGACCAATCGCCAAGCTCTAACTTGTGCTGAGCATGGCTTGTGTATAAACCAAGGACAGGTTTGAATAGGAACTAATCACAAGCTCAGATCTGGGCCAATCAGCAGGGTCTAATGCGGACCAATCACAGGCCTGCAGCTGCTACATAAGCAACAGCCGCTTCAACCCTCGGGTTGGTCTGGAAGGACACGGTGCTGTGCGGTTTCCCTATGCTGCTCGGCACTGTCCTGCTCAACCACAGGCTCACCGGGCTGGCTCTACAGATCTTATACATCTACTCGTGATCTTTTTTTTTTTTTTTGAGACAGGGTCTCGCTTTGTAGTTCAGGCTGGCTCTGAGCTCACTATGTAGTCCAGGCAAGCCTCGAACTCAGCAATCCTCCTGCCTCTGCCTCCCGGGTGCTGGGATTACAGGCGTGAGCCACCACGCCCGGCTCTACTCGTGATCTTTAACCTGGGTAATCTGGCCAGACCAGCGGCAGGACTTGCTACCCCTGAAGCAGTCCAGAGCCTGACGGCAGAGACCAGTAACTGATGAGGACCCTGCGCAGTACCCAAAGCAGGGGCACAACCGGGACGGTGGGCACCAGCGGCAGCTGAGGGCACAGAGCCGTCACACTAAGTGCTGCGGCCACTGCCACGCACGACCCACACTCCGCCCGCCGTGACTCCTGTCTGCCCCTCCCTGACCGGAGGCAGCCGCAGGCCAAGCAGAGACCAGGAAAGCGAGACAGAGCTCCCGGTGCCCACAGGGCCGGGCTTCTCTGCAGGCGCCTTTCTTACTGTCTTCCTTTCTTGGGTGCCGTCTGGTCAGATCCGGGTCCAGGTGACGACAGCCCACCCCTTCCACACAGGTGGGGTCAGGCTGGACGCTCAGCTCCTGACAACCCTGAGCCTCCATGAATCCTCCCCGGGCAGCTCCTCCGCCAGGGCTGCAGAGCTGTAAGGGCCCTGCGCCCAGCAGAACAGAGCTCCAGGGCCTGGGGACGGTGACTCTGGCACCGCGACAGGGTCTCTGGGGAGTCGGGACATCCCAGAGGAGATGTCACTGATGGAGGAGGCGCAGGACTGGGCCACACAGGCTGAGCGCAGGCCAGGGTGGCCGGAGCGGGCAGCTTCACGAGCTCGCACGGCCCCAAGCGCAGCCCCTGCTGTGCGCCCCAGCTCGGCCTCTGCAGCACTGGGCTCACTCGGCACCCCGAGCACAGCACAGAGCAAGGTCGGAAGGGCCGTGGTGCCCGGGGTCAGGGTCGCAGGACGCTCCCTTCCCAGAGCGCTGCCGACACCGAGGCTCCCACGCCGGGCGAGCGCCCGCCGCTCTTCCCCTTTCTCCCCAGCAGCATCTCCTTCCTACACAGCTGCCTCTCCTACTTCTCCTTTCTCGTGCCACTGAGTCAAGGGCAGGAAAACACCGCGTCACGAGGCCCACAGAGCTCACACAGCTCAAGGGACGGGTGCGGCATCCGGAGCAGGTGCCGGGACCGAGCCTTCCAGGCTTTGCTGGACACCCGACTGCCGGGAACACGTGTGCTGTTGTAGCACCAGCTACGACGGGTCTGTCCCTCTCTTCCCCAGTACCGAGGACCGAACCCAGAGCCTTCCCACTGAGCCACACCCCAGCCTTTTTATATCATGCTTTGAGACTAGGTGTCACCAAGTTGCTAAGTCACCTAGGCTGGGCTCGAACTTACCATCCTGCCTCAGCCTCCCACACTAAGGGCTGACTGTTCTTTTTCTGTAGGGCAGGACCCTTCCCTACTGACCAAGTAGCCATGGCTCACGTGGACTGCCTTGACCACACAGCCCAGCCTGCCAGTCTTCGGCACAAGGATGTACTCCCACCTGTGGGCTCCGAGTCTGTGTCCACCAGGCACCTGCAGGCTCGCTGGCGCTGAGGACCTGGTTTGGGTCTGTGCGGTGCCCTTACAGTGAAGGCTCCACTGGTGTGGCCTGATCGCCAGCAGGGACCCCGCCAGCCAAGAGTGCCACACTGGGGACACGAAGTCCCACCCGCACACAGGGAAGGACGAAGGACTCTGACCTCAGCAGGGGCCAGACCGGCTCGCCTGTGTCTGCCCACTGAGTGTGCAGCGACCCACCCAATGGCCCCCGACCTGCAGGGCTCCCACTGCCTCAGTTTCCCTGCTGACCCCACCGTTACTGACCGTCCCCAGGGAAACCCAGGCCTCACACAGATGGTGCACGCCACTGACCCCCGAGGTCGCCTGCACCCCATGCCAACGGGGACCCCTCGGGCCATCACCAGTTGGCAGGGCAGGGAACCCGTCCACATTCCCACCAACACCTCGCAATGGCCCAAGAGCCTGTGTCTCAGAGCGTGCTGTAGGGACACACAGGTGCATGTGCGCCCGCACACACACACACACACACACACACACAGTGCGCCCCTGGGAACCTCGGCTCTGGAACCCACAGCAGCCCTGCAGGACATTTTAGGAATGAGAAGGAGCTTTGTTAGTGCCGGCGCTTTCTCTCCTGCCAGCCCAAGCCGTGCTATCAGAAAGCAAGAATGCGATACCTCTGCCCGCACCTGCACCCGAGAGCCCTCAGCACGCTGCCCACGCTGCCTGCAGCTTCAGGAATGTCCTCGGAGCCCAAGAATCCAGCCCCGACTCGCCAGAAGGGGTAGAGACAAGGGCAGGCTGTTTCTGCAGCAGTCGGGGACGCGGGGAGGCGACCAGACGGGGACGGCGGCTCGGCCGTCTCCCAGCCCGTGTCAGTGAGCGGGGACGAGCCAGGCGGCCAGGGCAGCCCGGGCGAGGGAGGCGCCCGCAAGGCTCTCACGGCCCAAGGCGGGGCGGCGGCCCCTACTCACCACACCTGGGAGCCCCGCGTGGTCGTGACCCGGGAGCAGAGGACCGAGCACCCAGACAGGAGCCGCCCGCGGCCCCGGCGCACAGCTCTGAAACAAACCCCCGCTGGGCACCAGCCCCGCCTGCTCTGCGGGGACAGAAAGATGTGCCTCCTGGAAAGGGGAAGCCTCCCCAGAGGGTGAAGACGGGAGCACGAGCGCTCCCGCAGCCCACGGAGCCTGGACAGGCGCCACGTGACCTCCAGGAAGAGGAGCCGGGCCGGGGCCGGGCAGCGGCAGCCGGGAAGTCCCGAGAAGCAGCAGGGTCAGCGGGGCCTGGACACAGCGGGGCCGGCCCCGTGCGCTTCCTCCGCCTGCTGCATCTGCTGTGTGGGTGTGGCAGAGGCTCATACGTGCGTGCGTGCATGGTATATATGTACATGTAAGCATGTATCATGTACTTGTGTGTGCACGTGTGCACTGTGTGCAGTTGGGAGCCAGGGTGAAGAAAAACAGCCCCGTGGTTCCCACATGTAAACATGCACACGCACGCGCACACACACACACACACATGTCACGAGCACCCTGGAGAACGCGGTCAGGGACAGACACTTAGGCTCCTGGGTCCACAACAGCTGCAAAACCTCACGTCTCCAACAGGCCAAGTCCCTGGGCCACAGCCCGGGGCAGCTGCCCGGAACCTCAGCCCCACGGACCCCCGCAGGCCCAAGCACGTGCAGCGGGGTCGAACCCAACTGTTTAGATGCGTGTTTCTTCAAACGAAGTGAAAGACACACCGCGACGAACCCTCTCCTCGCTCAGGACACACTCGTCCCCCGTGCCGGCCGCTTCCTGCGGCTGCTCTGCGGTCCTCCTTCCGGAGGGAGGGTCTCCGCTGTCTGTCCCGGTCTCCGCCATGTCTCAGATCTGCTTAAAAGGCTCCGTCTGATGCCATGTGGACTTGGGGAAGAGCCAGAAGTCACAGGGGCCAGATCGGGAGGACAAGGCGGTGCGGACTCCACGTCCTGTTTTACGAGCTGCCTTTCTGCTGCACAGCGCCCGTCTTTAGAGTGATCACACCCTGGAGACCCTCAGGAAAGAGGGGTCCCCAGCTGCTTCCAGAATAGGGGGCGAGTGGGTCGCAAGGGAGCGGGAGGACTTTAAGGTGATTAATGGCCAGGTGCCCCTTATTGTAATATGTCTGTAAAGTTCAAACATTCTTTGTAGTTTTTCCTTTTTCTTTTTACGGTACTGAGGATCGAACTCAGGCCCTTGTGCGTTCAAGGTTGGCGCGGTACCACTTGAGCTAAATCCCCAGCCCTTGTTATATTTTTAATCACCCACGTACATGGGGAACGTGGAGGATGGGGACCACGAGCTCTTCCTCAGCATCCCCCAAGCCCCGCTCCTCTGAGGGTTAACCAGAAAAGCCCAGCCCAGCGTGTGACCTTCGGGGACGCTCAGCAGTCAACTGCACGGGGACAGGGACTGCGTCACCATCTCCGCTCCGCTGTTCACACATCTCACAGCGGCACCGCTTAGGCCACTGTGCCAGCGTGCCCAGCTCTCCCGAGTGCGAGCCAGGCCCAGCTGGCACCCCGCGCCCCTGCGTCCCCACCCAGCAGCTGAGGGCAGCTGCCAACAGAGAGAAACTGAGAAGAAACCCAGGGAAAGTGACCGAAATGTTATCTGCAATCGAATTCTTGAGAATTATTCTCCATAGTGAAAACACGGATTTCAAAGCTCTTGGGCTTATGCTTGACTTTCCGTGGCTGCCGTCCAAGGGGCCCCTCTCTCCCTGTATCAGAGAGCAGCACCAGCTCGCTGCCAGAGTCCCACGGGAAGCCCGGAATGCTCACCTGGGCTTCACATTTCTTGTGGCAGGAATACTTGCAGGCTGGAAGGAAAGAGAGAGAAGGTGAGTGTCGGGACCTCAGCAATGCCTCGTTTCTTTTTCTTTTTTGTCGCCTGAGGACTGAACCCGGGCCCTTTGCACTCAGTGCATCTCCAGCCGCTTCTTACTTTTTATTTTGAGCCAGGATCTAAGACACTAAGTTGCCTAAACTGGATGCAAACTTGCCATCCTCCTGCCTCAGCCTCCCAGAGTCAGCAATGTTTTCTACATCACCAAACGCCCTGCCTCCTTGAGAAACTCCGGTGTAAAGGTTCCACGGCCGCCTGGCCCCAACAAAAGCAATTCTGCACTTGGAACACAAGGCGGAGGGGAGACGAAGCCTCAAGCCTCGCCCCAGGGCTGGAGTGCAGCTCAGCGGCTGAGCGTGCGCTTGGTGCGCTTCGGGCCCGAGGCCTGACCCCCGGCACCAAAGTAACGAGAGAGCCCAGGTCCAGCTCCTCCATCAGCAACAGCTCCACCAGCCCCGTGGAATCTCAGAAGGCTGAGCCCCGGACGGCCAGGGGTCCGGAGCAGTACGAAGCAGTCACAGGGGCCGCAGCTGGAGCAGGTCCCCGAGATGGAGAGAGACTAGCCAAGGCCTCACGCGTTCACACTGCACTTCCGGCGTGAGAGTGCTGGGCTTGGGTCCTGCCCTGCGCCCACTTCTTTCAGGACAAACTGAATGCCCACGTGACCGTCCACGCCAGCCTCCGTGTGAGCTCCGTGGTCCTGCGTCATCGTAGCTCGGACGGTGCAGGCCAAGGGTGTCACAGCCTGGCGTGCAGGGTCCTCCGTGAGCCGGCCCGGCCCGGTCCGCACAGCGAGGATGGGACAGGGGACACCCAGAAGCAAGGCTGCCACAGGGCAACCCCAGCCCAGCATCGGCAGAGCTGCAAGGCCCGGGGCCCTGAGCCTGGCCATGCCCCGAGTGCCAGTGCCCTGGGCACTCCCCCCCGGGCTGGCCCGCCCGAAGGCAGGTCCTAGGACTTCTCTGGGCCCCGTTTCCATTCATAAGGCTACCCTGTGCCACCAGGACCCCAGGAGGAACCCCACTTTGAACCTACGAGCAGTTTCTGAGTGCAGAAGTGTCTGGAGCCTCCGCAGGCCAAGAATGCAGGAACTCGGCCCTCTGTCCCCCGGACCACCTGCTGTGGGGCCCCGACATCAGGAAGGGTGGCAGGGGAGGATGAAACTGCCCCCCTGCCCGGCGGTCAGTGCCGCGCTGGGCCTCTGAGGCCGGAATTATTAAGCATCAGAGCAGCACTCACTCTCTGCCTTCTCGGGCCCAGCAGGAGCTGACAGCGACTCCAACTAGGACAGTGCGAGAGTGGGCAGTCGGACCCCAGATGGGCCGGGCCAGGCAGGCGCGGAGGAGGGTGAGCGCAGGCACGGCCACAGGCAGCTTCTGGCAGGACTGGGGAGGCACCAGCGAAAGGGAGGAGCCCCCACCCCAGGACACCCCCAGGGCATACAGGGAATGGGTCAGGACAGACTCAACACCAGCCGGGTGGGCCTTGATTTACCTAAGCAATGGTCCCCAGCGCCCGGAGGACAACTCGGATAACCATCTTGAGAGAGCCCGGCAGCCCTGGGCAGGTTCTGGACACGCCGGCTCCACCCCACCGTGAAAAGCCCCCCAGAGGCCCTGACTTCTGGCCGACCCTAACCCGCTGCCGTTGGGGACGCGGCTCCGTGCCACGGAGTCACACAGCATGCAGTGCACGCGTCCCCGGACCAGGCAGGACTCGCCAGCTCCTCCTTCCCTTGTCTTCTCTGAGGACCAAGAACCCTGCCCGTCCTGAGGGCAGGCACACGCCGCATGTGCCCCGTCCAGATGCCCACACCCTGAGCAGTTCAGACTCCCTCGTTTTTCCGATTCGAGGTTACTGATGTAAAACTGACTGCTTAATCCCGAAACCCAAAAGCTAAAATACTCCAGAATCTGAAATTTTTCAAGCGTCCAAGTTTTAGATCTCGGGCTGTTGTGGATGGTAGATTCTCAGATCAGGACGCAAACCTCTAAGTCACTTTCAATTTTTAAAAAAGGGAGATTTCCAGTCCTCGCTGCCCCACTCCGCCCTCGCCACCCACTCTCCAGGCTGGGCGCCTCCTCGGCTGGAGCAGATCATGGGGCCCAGGAAGACAGCCGGTGCCTGCAGCCTGCACAAAGCGGAGCCAGACCCAGCAGCACGCACCTCGACCACCAGGAGGCTGAGGCAGGAGATCCAAGGTCAAAGCCAGCTCGGACAACTTAACGAGACGTTGTCTCAAAATAAATAACAACGGGCTGGGCGGGTAGCTCAGTGTGACCGCCCGGCTTCAGCTTCCAGTATGGAGATGGGGGTGCGGGACACGCATATCCAACGCGGCCAGCTCAGACCCAGAGCTCCACAGGCCCCACCAGCCGCCCATGGCTGCAGATGCCACTGACACACACCGGCCCCGCTCCAGACCCTGCTCCTCCCGCCCCTGGGCTTCTCTGTGTCCCTCCTCTCTGCGAGGCCACCAGGCCCTCGATCCTCCACCCCGTGCCAGCCTCACCCGCTCCAGAAGGCTCTGGCGCCCTCCCCAGCTCCTGTGCCGTGCCCCTCAGCCCCGTGTGCATGGCGCCCGTCCACCGGTCAGCTCGGCCACCGCCGATGGGATGATGGGCCGACGAGGTGCAGCCCACCCCGCACCCACACTAGGGCAGTGCCCAGGCCCCTCCCGGTGGGCGCTGAGTAATGACACAGCCAGGACCCGAGCAGGCACCTCACGCCCGCTGTGCTGGACCAGGGCACTGGCAGGACATGCTCCGGTGAGAGCCGCAGGCGCCAGTGATGGCGTTGCCATCCGAACGAGCTCCCAGCACACAAAACGTGATGCTTCACAAGCGGGCAGCGCCGGGCTCGAAAGTGGGGCACGGCGAGCTGGCCCACACGCCACTGGCCAGGTCTGAGATTCCCCGTGGAAATCAGACTCCTGCAGGCCTGCGTCCCCACCGGCAGCGTCACGACTGCGAGGACATTTCCTGAGCAATCGTGAGTGTGCGCACAGATGTGGGGTCCTGCGAGGGCCTGAGAAAGGCCCCAACATCTGGCAGCGTGTGCTGCGTCACGGGCCAGGAATTTCCTAACGACTGGCGAGCAGTGTTAACTGTGGTGTAAAGAAACTCACTCGAGGCCCGAGACAGCCGACGGGTTCTCATAAAAGAGGAAGGAAGCCAGGTGCAGAGCACATGCCTGCCAGCCCGGCGCTCTGCCCAACGCCCTGCAAGCAGAGACCAGAGTCTGCAGCCCGGGTACCCTCACTGGCACCACTTACTTGAGCTTACGGCACAAGCTCCCCCGGGAACGGCACCTGCCCCTCCCTCTAGGGCCCCTATGGCCAAACCCTGGCATATCACGTTGTCCACAAAGCTCTCAGTGACATCCAGGCATGGCGGCGCACAGCTCCAACCACTCTCAAGACCCTGAGGCAGGCGATGGTGGCCAGTTCGAGGCCAGCCTGGGCTGCACAGCAACACTCTGTCTCCAAAACCAGCGACACTGTCACCCAAGCTCAAGGTGTGATCGGAGCCGAAGATCCACAGTGAGGATGGGGCGCTGACACGCCTCCTTCTGCACCTGCCTCTCCACAGCCGCAGGGGCCCCCGACACCCCGGGGACACGCGGGGCCCAGGGAGCAGAGTCACCGAAGGTACACAGCACCCTGCTCTCTCCCTGCGTTCCAGAAACGGCACCTTTCGTTAAAATATTACATCTATGCCTATGTGAGGGCTTTACTTACTTTTTCTCCACAGTGTCCATTTCTAGTCTAAACAGGGAGTGGAGCCCACCCGTGGAGCCCTTGGGGTTTTCAGGGACCCAGGGTCAGGGCAGCTCATGGCACATTGCCAACCCCTGGCATCTGCGGGCATGGGGACCCGTCCTGACAGAGAAAGGCGATGGACCTCGCAGACTCCTGGGAAAGACTCAGAGGGAAGGTGGCTCGTCCCATCCCTGTGAGCCTGGGGCTGCACCCCAGGAGCCGGGGCCAGAGCCGGGGCCAAGCACCTTCCACCCACTTCCTCCGGCTGGGCGGCAGCCCTGGGTCTGCTGTGGTGCCCGTGCCTCCTCTCTGCCACCGTTGCTCTGCTTCCCGGCCACCTGTGACCCCTGCACCCCCCCAGTGTGAGGCTTCTGCCCTAGAGCCAGCTCACCGGGGACCAAAGGCCCTGAGACCGAGAGCCCGTCCTCCGCAGTGTGTCCAGGTCCAGGGGAGGGACCGACGGGCCTGGGCAGCTGTGGAGCTGGCCCAGACGGGGTCTTGAAGCAGGAAGCCGGGCTTGGCCCCGGCCCCAGGGCAGCACAGGGAGCAGGACTTAAAGACGTGCTCACTCGGGGCAAAGCCTCTTCTGTGGCTGGTGCCAAGTCTGAGAGCCACACTCATTAAGCCAGTCACCAACCCTCTACCAGGAGCCACACGGGGGAGAGAGTCACTGTTCCCAGACCCGAGGGGCTAGAAGGCAAAAACTGAGCCCTCAGGTGACAAAACTCCAGGTCTCCTGACCATGACACTGGGGGTCCAAACTGGAAAAGCAAAAATGAATGTTATAATAAACACCACAGAGCGCCTTACTGACATCAGTGGAGACCACACATTCTTTAGAGTGAGAAACAAGACCGTAAACTAGTAGGAAAGACGGCCACCGCGGAACAAACCCAACAGGACAACGTACGCATCATGAACTTGCCTCAGACAAAATTAGCCAAAAAGCAATGGAAAGGAAATGGATGATCTGCGATACATAAGGCAAAAAGACCACCTGTCTTTTAGACGTCAAAACCATTTTTTTAAAAACCAGCTGAGATTTTACCTAATATGCTATTTTTAAAATATTAAAGTTAGTGTTTCTAATATAATATGTTATATTATACTAGAATAATATTATTAATAATATATATTAGTGTTTAATATAATACAATATAATGTGATATAAAATATTTAGAGTTTCTAATATAAAATATTTTGGGTTTCTAATATAAGAATATGTCTTAGAGGAGCCGGAGATTTAGCTCAGTGGTTCCGGCGCCTGCCTCGCAAGCACAAGGTCCTGAGTTCGACCCTGGTAACTACATACAATGCTGGGCATTGTGACTCACGCCCACCAGCAATCAGTACCACATAACACAGTGCCGGGCATGGTGGCTCACGCCTGTCATCCCAGCACTCAGGAGGCAGAGGCAGGAGGATTGCTGAGTTCCAGCTTTCCTGGGCTACATAGTGAGCTCAGGGCCAGCCTGAACTACAAAGCGAGACCCTGCCTCAAAAAAAAGAATATGTCCTATAAACCAAAAAGAAAAAAGTAACCTAAATTTTTTAAAAAGAAAAGAGGCTAGGCCTGGTGGCGCCTGCCTGTAATCCCACAGCTCTGACAGGCTGAGGCAGGAAGAGCCCAAGGTCAAGGCTGGTGTGGCCAATGTCACAGTGACACCCTGTATCAAAAAGAAAAATAACATTTTCTCAAAAAAAGCTGGGGATATAGCTCAGCATGAAGGCCTTAGGTTGAATCCTCAGTACTGTGAAAAAGAAGAGAAAAAGGATTTGAAAACAATCTTTAATGAGCAAAGGGAGCTGAACGTGGTGCTTCATGGCTATAATCCCAGCACTCAGGAGACTGAGGCAGGAGGATCACCATGAGTTTGAGGCCAGCCTGGTTTACACAGCAAGACTGTCTCAAAAACCTAGAAACAAAAATAAAAAAGATCCTGGTTGCCACCTATGGGCTTCTGGGCCAGCGGATGGGCAGCAAACATCGCTGCAGGTTGTCCTGGAAGCGCTATTCTTCACAGTCCCGGCCGCCCTGGGAACCACGCGGCTGTCACATATTTACCAAGTCGCCGGGGTGTCTCCGCGACCCGGGCACCGCACAGACTATGTCCACAGAGCTGCGACAGGTCTGCTTCAAGAGGAGCTCAAGCAGGACCCTCCACCGAAACCCGCCTGGCACCCCTCGGGGTCACCGAGCCGCAGCCCAGCACACCCCGCCTCGAGGCGCAGACCAGCGCGTGCGTGACACGTGTGTGACGTGCGCATGACGTGTGCATGACGCCTCGGAGAACTCCGTGAAATCGTCAGGGACGAGGGCCCCACTGCCAACGGAGACTAGAACTTTTGCCTAGGCTGTGCTCAGACTTGCCAGGTATGGTGGGCATCTCTGTGATCCCGGCGTTCCGGGAAGCTGAGGCAGGAGAACTAAAACCTTGATTCCAGCCTAGGCAACGTAGGGAGACTGTTTCAAAGTCAGAAATAAAAATGGCCAGGCGTAGAGCTGCACACCTGTGATCCCAGCACTCAGGAGGCTGAGGCAGGAGGATTGCTGCAAGTCTAAGGGCCGCTTGAGGTATGTAATGAGTTCAAGGTCAACCATAACTACACAGCAAGGCCCTGTTTCAAGAACTGAAAAGAACTTAAAATTTTTAAGACATAAAAAATAATAAGGGCTGTGTCCACCTCCCACGGAAACAAGGGATGGAGGCCGGGAGGGAGGAAGAGAAAAGAGCTGCAGGAGGAGCTACTGGGAGATTTCATCCAAATCAGTCAACTGGTCAGCAGTCAGCGTGGCCTCCAGTCACAGGGCTTCGCCCTCCCAGGCCCCGCCTCCTCCCGGCCCCGCCTCCTCCCTGGGCCCCGCCTCCTCCCCGGGCCCCGCCTCCTCCCCGGGCCCCGCCTCCTCCCCCCCGGCCGGCCTGTGTTCATCCATTTAAACTGCCACCCCCTGGCCTAGAACGCGCTTCCCGACATCACACACTGGGCCCCCAGCGCATGGCCCCAGCCTGGAGAGCGGCGGGGCTGACACCCGCGGGGCAGGAGAAGCGCCAGGTGCCCCGCAGGCCGCAGGCAGGCACCGTAGCCAAGGCGGGGCAGCGGGGGGCGGGGGTGGACGGCATCCAGACCTGCACTGTCTCCCGCAGCCGCGGCAACCGGGGCGGGAGCACCTCCCCCGCGGGCACGGCGGCAGGTCCGCTCCTTTCTTCTCTGGGAACAAAAGCCCCGGCTGGCCGAGCCTCCTCTCCCTCCGGATAAGACAACCGCGGCCCACGCAGCCAGCTGAGCGCTCAAGGGCCGGGGCGCCCACTCGTGGCCCGCAGCTCAGCCCCGTGAGGCTGTGGGTCCCCGATGTCAACCTCACACCCTGGGTCCTGCGCCTGGGTCGCTCCGGGGCTCCCTCTGTCCGGATCCAGCCCGGTGCCCCGAGGGCACTCTCCCCACACAGTCACCACTACCAGCTGGTCCCAGGTCCCTGTCCTTCCCACGCCACCTGCCCTCTTCGGTGCTGGGGGCAGCCACCGCGCCCCAGTGGCCTGGCCAGGCCTGTTCCCAGCTCCACCATCGGTGCCCTCAGGAAGGCCTGCCACCCAGGCAGGATGGTTTCTCCAACAGACCGGAAGCCAGCCTCCGTCAGGGGCCCGTCCTGCAGGATGAGCTGGATGGGCCGGTGGAGGCCGAGTCAAGACCGGTGCAGAAGGGGCGTAAAGCCTACCCTGGGTGCAGTGGGAGGGAAACCACCAGGTCTGGGGCGGGCACTGGGATGAAGGGCACACAGTGGCATCAGAGAGCCACAAGGCTGCCTTCTCGCCCTGGCGTGGGCTCTCCGCCTTGGAAAATATGCCAGGGAACCCACACAGAACCTCGTCCTGCGTCAGCTTCCTCACTACTCCCATGGGTCCTTCGCCAGGCGGCACCGCCAGACTCCACACACTTCCCGAAAGAACCTGGTAGGGTGGCACACATCTATGATCCCGGCACTTGCAGGCTGAGGCAAGAGGATGGCCTGAAACCAGGGCCAGCCTGAACTACACCACGAGACACTTATATCAAAACCCAAAACCGAACCAAAGCAAACAAACAAGAAAAGGTGAGTCCAGGAAACCAGCGGGCATCAGTGACGGGTGGCACCCCCGCCCCTGCACACCCTCACCTCGAGCCACAGCCTGTGAATGCCGCAGGGGCAGAGGCAGGGCGAAGGGAGGAGAGGGAAGCTCGGATTTGTTTGCTTTTCCTGGATGGAGCTGGGGAGAAGCGCACTCACCTCGGCAGGAGGCCCCCTGGCCCTCGATGACTTGTTTGCAAACCCCGCAGGCTTTGGATTTTTTAAAAGTCTTTTTCTTAAAACTGTGCAGACTTGCGGTGAATTCTTCTGGCTGAAAAGAGAAAGGGAGAAACTGTCAGCGCTCCGGCTGGCTGTCTGCGGCTCCTCTCCTTGCAGTCAGAGCTCATAAATCTAGCGAGAGTGCCGGGCAGGACGGCGCGCCGGGAGCTTCCCAGGGCGGACAGCGCGGGCCCGGCCAGCCTGGCAACGCCGCATGCGCAAGACCCCAGCGTGGCGCCCCTGGGCCTGAGTGCCGGGTCACCGGAGCCGCGGCTGACAGACGTGCCCCCCTTCGCTCCTGAGCCCGGGCTCCTGCCACCCATTCAGTGCCACGAAATGCTGGCGTCCACTCGGAAAAACACCACTGGCAAATGGCACAGCGTGGGGACAGCCACCCAACCGGTCTCGCCGAGGTGCCAAGTCGCCCCCAGTTCCCAGGCCGCCTGGGCACACACCCCCATCTGTGGAGACGCATGGAAAGACCAGGCCGCGACGCGCGCGTGAGCCCCTGACACTGGGCCCAAGTGTGGGTGTCGGGGGGAGTGGCCATCACTCCCAAGCCCATGTCCAGAGAGACAGGCCCAGCGCAGAGACCTGACCCCGACGCGGCCTGTGGACGCGTAACTAACCTCCACGCGGAGAAACACGGAAGGTGCTGTGCTGAGGGCTGCGTTGGTCACAGCCGGGCACGACGGCACACGCCTAAGGCCCCAGCACGCGGGAGGCTGAGGCAGGAGGCTCACTGCTCGTCTGGGACCAGCCTGTGCTACAGTGAGTTCGTGGCCAGCCTAAAATACATAGCGAGACTCTGTCTCAGCAAACTTAAATCAAAATAAATAAGGAAAGGGAGGGAGATCGAACACTGAATCTTCTAAAGTGGGTCTCCTTCTAGGGCGCTCTTCGGTGGGCACTCGACAAGAAAGCCTCCCTGTAATGGGAATGACCAGTAGAAACTGAGTCAGGCGGACTGAGGTGCCCAGACAGGCCGCAGGGCTCCTGAAGTCTGTGGCACTGTCACATCTGCCTACGAAGCAGAGACCGAGAAAACACAGAAAGTCTGTCAGCAGACACCCGGAGAGAGCGCGGAACTCCACGGTGACGAATCCCCTGCGGGGACACCTGCGGACCAGAGGACGGGGCGGGAAGAATCGCGACCGCGCGGTCCCAACACAGGAGCCCGGGGGAGCCCGGCAGTGGACTGCGTGGGGAAATAATGGCTGAAACAGTCCCAAAGAAGAGGAAAACTGTGAACCCACAGGGCCAAGAAACCCAGCAAACCTCTGCCGTGAGGTGAGAGACTTCATCCAGGCACAGGGCAGTTAAACTGCTGAAACCCAGTTCAGCTCTTCTCCGCGTGTGGTGGCACTGGCCTATGTAATCCTAGCTACTCAGAAGGCTGAGGCAGGAGGGTTCCAAGTGGCAGACCAGCCTGGCTAACTCTGTAAGCCCCTGTCTCAAAATACAAATAAAGAAAGGCTGGGAAAACAGCTGAGTGGCAGAGTGCTCTCCTATCGGGCATGGGGCTCTGAGTTCAATCCCCAGCATCACAGAAAAGAAGAAGAGCTCAAATGAAGCAGAGGGAGGAAAAAGACCTATCACACGTGGAGGAACGACCGTTAGGAAAACGGGATTTGTCACTAAAGTGAAAACTGTCTGCTCTATAAGCGCAAGGCCATAATCCCAACAATCAGGAGGCTGAGGCAGGAGGATCACAGTGAGTGCAAGTGCAGCCTGGACCGCACAGCGCTCCAGCTCACAGAGGACTGGGAGAAGAAGGCTGGGAAGTGGGGGAGGCCGGGAGAAAACAGCCCAGCCCCCGCCTCACCTCCAGCTCCTGGCCTCCAAAATTCTCAGAGAAGAAATTTCTGCTTTTCCTTCCACCCCGACTATGGACCCGGAAAAGCACAGCAGCCCTCTCTCGTTCTCTACAGACCAAGCAAGCAAGACACAAAAGACTGAGCGCCACTGTCAGACAGCTTGACCGGGACGAGCACTCGCCTTGCCTCGGTAGCTGGAGCGTTCCCTTGCACGGGGCCCTCAGTAAGGTGAGCCGTATCCGGGGACAGAATAAGTCTAAATAATTCCCAAAGTGTTCAGGTTTTGCTAAAAATCTACTCCGACCACACACAGAAATCTCTGGTAAATCCCCAAATATTTTGCAAACTAAAAGACACACTTGTAACCAGCCCATGGGTTGGCCAACAAAATCCAGGACATAATGCACCATCATGAGCTGGGATCACCCTAGGAATGCAAGGTGGGGTAAGGATTCAAAACTCAACTGATAAAATGAAGAAGATAACTGGTTTTGATCAATATAGAAATACCACCAACAAAATCCAAGCTCTCTTTCCTCAGTAGAATTCACAGGCACTGCGGCATGGTAATACACACCTGAACCCCCAGAATTCTAAGAGGCTGAGGCAGGAGGATTGCAAATTTAAACACAGGCTGGGTAACTCAGCAACTTGGTGAGAAGGAAGGAAGGAAGGAAGGAAGGAAGGAAGGAAGGAAGGAAGGAAGGAAGGAAGGAAGGAAGG
>PVIC010038143.1:0-17725 GCA_004025085.1 Thryonomys swinderianus | reverse complement strand
TAGTTTTGAATGCCCTTACTGTACATCGTCAGGGTCTAGAGCCTGGTCCACACACACACATAATTCACAGCTCTCACCATATAACAGTAATTGTATCTGACACTCACACCTAAACAAGAGCTTAGACATTTGTTCTAGTCCCTAAAAGCATTCTTTCTGGAATACAACACAAATGAGTTAATCTGCAAAGAATTTGCTTAAATTTTTAGTGTTTTTTGATTTCTGCAAATACTCACTTGGGCTTTTTCTTTGTGACCTCCCCAGTGCTTTTGTTTAAGACACTAATCAATCGTTTAACAACGGCAGGTTCACTGACGGTTTGGTAGTGTAACAGCACCTAAACAAAACAACATAACACTGAAAGCTGTTTCCACAGTGGTTCTGGACTCTTCTATTGGCATTTCCATGTAACTACACTCAGTGTAGCACTACTGCCTTGAGTTGGTCAGCATCTCCAGGTGCCCTGTCTAAGTCTTACCACTCTAATCAAGTGGCACTTTACCTGCTATAGGAAAAAGCTTGCAAGAGGTGGCTCAAACTTCTACCCTGAGTTCTGAAAAACACTAGCCTGACAGGTTCAGGACGGAGATTTTACTCCATGTGGAGTCGTGAGGATCAAATCTCTAATGTTCTACAAGTTGTAATGGGCACATAATGTTAGATGCAAAACCACTTATTATTTTCCTTAAACTTCTAAGTAATCAGTATTTTTAAAATCTCAAAAAATTTATGGTCATGTGATTTTCAGTAAGGGTTCCAAGACAATTCATTATTGGATGAACAGTCTTTTCAACAAACGGTGCTGGCTGGGGAAATGCAGAAGAATAAAAATGAAGCATAGAGAAAAGTTAACTCAAAATGGGTCAATGACCTAAGCATATGAAGTAAAACTACGAAACTCTTCAAAGAAAACAGAGCAAAAGTTTCCTGTGATTTGGCAACAGTTTCCTGGACATGACAGCAAAAGTACAGACAACAAAAACAAAAAAATAAACTGGACTTCTTCAAATTACATATGTTAGTTCATTGAAGAACACCATAAAGACAATAAAGGCAACCCACGGAATAAAATATTTTAAACTCACAGTTTATAAAGAATTAATAAAAAGTTATTGTGACTCACAATGAAACAATCTAATTTAAAAATGGACACAAGACTTCAATAGTCATTGCACCAAAGGTACACAAATGACCAAATAAGTACATAAAAAGATTGTCAACATCACTAATCATTACAGAAATACAAATAAAAAACACCATGAGATACCATTTTATACCCATTAGTTTAACAATTAAAAATAAAATTATATCCTTGCCCCAGAAAAACAGAACTAACTAGAAACGTGTAAGTGGAAAAAGAGAACCCTGGTACACTGGTTGTAGGAATGTAAATAGTACACCCTGGTGAAAACTAGTTTAGGGCTCCTCAAGAAGTTAAACACAAAATTACCACATAATCCAGCAATATCATTCCTAGGTATATGTCAAAACAATTGAAAGCAGGGGCTTATAACATCATCCATTCATAATAGCAAAAGGACAAACAACTAAATGTCAACCAGCAAAAGACTATTTAAACCAAATGTGAAATATGTGTAATGGAATGTTATTCCAATTTAATGAGGGATGGAATCTGATATATGGCAAATCATGAGTGAACCTTGGGGAACACTATGACAATTAAAGTAACCTACACACAAGTAACTGTTACATCATTCCACCTATATGACAGACATTATGAAATGTTCTCATGCCCCTTAAATTATACCTAAAAATGGTCAAAATGGTACATTTTGTGACTTATAATTTTTCATCATAAAACAAAATTAAATAAGAATTCACTTATAGTCTAATCCATTCTGATTCCTTATTTAAAAATGCTGTACATAGAGTATATAACTAAAAGAAATTTAAATATATTTATATAGTATTGAGGAATTAGTCCCTAAATAGTGAAATTTTAACTGTTCAAGAAGCCATTAGTTAAAACGTTTTTATGTCCATACTGAATGAATTGACAAAAGTAACCATTTTCTCTCAAGTTTTTGTCAAGTTTTATCCTAGTTTTTGTGAGTTAATATACATGGCAGAATCTTGAAAGGCAATGAACGCTGAATATTTTCAATTCATGCGTACTTTTGAGGCCACTGTAAACAGGAAGGCAGTATTACTATTCAAAGTTACTGCTGACCTCATGACCTCCCTACCTCTCTATCTCTCCATTGGCAAATGTTATGATTGAATGAGTAAAAACATACAGAAACCACCTCCTCCATCTTCTCCCCACCAGACACACCGCTTTCTAAGAATGAGTTCCATTCCCTTAAAAGCAATAATTGGTGGTTACTTAGTAATCAGTAAGTCAATATGAATAGTTAGAAGTTGAATATTTTCAACTATAACCAACTTTTGATGAGATATAGTTTTTCACTATAGAGAAAAACTGTGACATAATCATTAAAGTACTTCATAGTATGTTATTATAATTTTTATATGATCGAGTTTACATAGAAATAACTATAAGTTAATGATTATGTCAAATGTAGATGCATAAGTATGAGGTAAATTTAAATGACTAAATTAACTTATTCTCGATCTCTTAAACATTATCATTAACTTTGAAAAGTCAAAAAGTCAATTACTATCTTAATATTCTCTAAAAGATACATCATCAAATGGTGAAAACAGTCACCCAGAATCTGTACTATATGACATGACTAAAAAGAAAAAAACAAAGGCTAAAAAGAAAATACTTCATCTGTTAAGTGATAAAAGCAAGGTACTATAAACTCAAGAGAATGGTACTAAATCTGTGAAAAAACTACACATCAATAAGAAATTTGACTATTCACAAGTAATCTTTCCTGGATAAGTAACATCATGTTATTACAATCACATTCCTCCCATAAAATGTGTATATTCAAATGACACTGATTAATAGTGACTTGCAAGCCAACTTCACAGCATGAGGGATCTAAATATACTGCTTCAGCACAACTGAAATTTACCACATGTCAACAACACATGCCAAGATGTACTCATAAATATTAGTATTCATACATACTGGGGTGGCTAATACATACACATAAAAACATACTAAAATGTAAACAGGTCTCTATAGATTATGCAATTATATATTAATATTTTCTGTATTTTGGTGATTTCTAAAATTTACCGAAACAACTATTTATAAGCAGAAAGGCTGGGGATATAGCTCAGTAGCAGTATGTTTGTGTATTACCAGAATCACTTCAAATAAGCATAAGATAAACAGAAAATCCAGAAAGGCCCAATCTAAAACTGTTAGATAAACTCTACTACATAGTGAAGTCTTATCTATCATTTCCCCCCAGACAAGTTTTACTACCATCAGTTTGTGTGTGTGTATGTATACACACACACACACATATTTTTTTTTTTTTCCCGCAACAGGGTCCCGCTTTGTAGTTCAGGCTGCCCCTGAGCTCACTATGTAGCCCACGCAAGCCTGGAACTCAGCAATCCTCCTGTCTCTGCCTCCTGAGTGCTGGGATTACAGGTGTGAGCTACCACACCCGGCACTGTGGTATGTGGTATTGATTGCTGGTGGGCGAGAGCCACCACGCCCAGCATTGTATGTGGTTACTGGGGATCGAACTCAGGGCCTTGCGCTTAGGAGGCAGGCGCCGGAATCACTGAGTTAAATCTCCAGCTCATCAGTTTGTATCTTGTTAATTGCAAAATATCTTCACGCCTCTTTGAAGAAATTCTCGGGCTCAGTGGTCAAAATAAAAAAACACAAAATCATTTCTCAATTTTAACTTTAATTTTCTAAATGAGAAAAACAAGATTTTGATTTTAAAAATAAAGATAACATCTAATAAAGTTTTTCCTTTTAAGGATAAAGCTACTTTGAATTTATACATGTAAGAGCAACAAAATATTTTGAAACTTACAGGAAATCCTTTAGTGATAGGAATTTCAATATTAAAGATGAGGATCCGGGCTCTGAAACGAGTGCAAACCTTAATGGGTTCTTTGGGGCCACAGAATATACACCCAACACTGTAATATAACAACAACAAATGAGGGAAGGCAGCTGGCAGACAGACATATTTACATCCAGTAAGAATACCTCAATATCACTTATAAAGAAACAAAAGCAAGAAAATGAGGAACTTTTCCTTTCCTCTATGTTAAAGTATGGCTTTACAACATCATCCCTTTCAGTCAAAGGATGTGTGAAGTTTGTGCCGACCAGTATTAATTCCAATTTTAATAATATTTGCTAAGACTTCCACCAGTGCCCACTTTGGCCCATTAAGGTTCAAAACTGAGTTAAACTATGAAATTTATGTGTCTTGATACAGAGAGATGGCTGTCAAACTCACTCTCTTACTCACTTGATTTTGATGATATCCATCCCAACCAAAGTAAGACTAACATGATCGCCTGCTGCTGCCCAGTCAACAGGTTCATCGTGCAGAGTGATTCCTGGAAATGAGTAAAAACCAAAGAATACAGTGAAGGACCTTTACACCGAACCATAACAACCAAGAGAGTTAGGCCGGTTTGTGCTTCATCAGTCACTACTCATCATTTTCAATATGAATGGACTGAGAATGAGAACTTTAACTGTGAGCAATGAGGAAAACACACTTCCTCTAGACTTGACTCTTCCAGAGCAGCACACTAAACATAAAGTGACTTGTACTTGCCCATAAAAGGCTGACTTCTGCTTATTCGGTCAAGATTTTAAAGTCATTTACACAATGTAGTACAGTCATGAAACAAGCCTCATCCCAACATCTGTGCTATAGCAAGGTGAAGAAAACAGGTGAAATTACTCCCAGTGGTACACAAGACAGTGCTGGTGAAGTTGTGCCATAGTATTTTGCTCTCTGGTTTTAACTGAACCACCACCCAAACAACCACCTATACTTTCCAAGTAATCATTTTAAATCGTTCTCTCAGCAGGTCGCTCAACTATTCCCAGCTCAAAGCGGCCCTCTCCTGAGAAAGATCTGCATACTGACAACTGGTTATAAGAAGTAAAAGAGAAATTAAAGAAAAGTGGTAAGAAAATTAATTTAAAAATGAACCCAGGGGATAGGGAAGTGGCTCAGTGATAAAGTTCAAACCTCATTACTGTAATAAATAAATAAACCCAAGTTTTGCTTATATGTAGATATATACATACAAGCAAAGTTTATTTACCTCCAGACAGCCCTGGAGGTAGCCTTGCACAGGAGCTCCCTATACAATACTCAGTTACATCAAATTTTTTTAAGTTATCTTATATTTTCTGATTTGATGGGTTAAATCTATAGGTTGTTTCTTCCCATTGGAATCTAGGCCTTTTGATGAAGACAGTATGTAGGCCAAACACCAGAACAGTTCTTGACTAAAGATTTTAATAAATTAGTTTATTCACTTCTTTATGAAAATATGCATTTTTTCCCATGCAGGATACACCTGAAAGAGTATTTCTAGCTTGTAGAGTTCAGAGATCACCCATAGTAATGCAAAATTTTGTGTATGCACATATCAGTATTAATCTGAAAAGGGGGCGCCTAACTTTAATCAAGTATCAAAGGAATTCTTGACTCCAAAAATGTTAGCAATTATTGTACTAAGAACTGTCTGTCAACTGTCAATTTTTTTTTTTTTTGAGACAGGGTCTCGCTTTGTAGTTCAGGCTGGCTCAGAGCTCACTATGTAGCACAGGCAAGCCTCGAACTCAGCAATCCTCCTGCCTCTGCCTCCTGAGTGCTGGGATTACAGGCGTGAGCCACCACGCCCAGCACTGTGGTATGTGGTATTGATTGCTGGTAGGCGTGAGTCTCCACACCCAGCAGTGTATGTGGTTACTGGGATCAACTCAGGACCTTGAGTTTGCGAGGCAGGCGCTGGAACCACTGAGCTAACCCTCCAGCCCAACTGTCAATTTTTAAATGCAAAATTTACAGTAAAGTATGCTACCTGCTGTGAGATAACAGGACTGAAAACTGGAGTCACCTATTTACGTACAATAGAGATTGCCTTTGGCTTAAAATTTTGAAGAAATTTTATATTACAAATTCAATTAACACTGAAAGTTTCCTAAGTTAATTATTTTATCTTGTTCTTCTCTCCCCCAACCATGTCACACTGCCCCATTATCTGCCCTCCTAAGCAGTCTCTCCATATCACAAAGAGGCTCTTTTTTAACACTGCTGCTTTGCGTGTTAAGAAAGTGAAAAGCAATTTGGAATTCCTACTGATTGGTAGCAAATTCAGCCAAGTCTCCTTCTTGAGATGCTACCAGTTACAGTCACAGTAGCACCTCACACACTCAAAAAGAAAGAGGCATGAAATAAACAAACAGCTATAGCGAAGGGGACAGAACGGAGGGGACAGAACTGAGTGCTTCCCGCAGGCATCAGTGGAGAAGCTTTTGGGAATCAGTACTTCTCCTTGCTGCTTCTCTCTAAGAACCACTGACTAAAGTTATTCTTGGAGTTTCTTTGTGGGAAGGAGACAGAAGACCAAATAAGGACTTTAGAGGTCACAAGGGCATCTATCTAAATTCTGCGATCATTTTAGGATCACAGTCTTAAGTAACCACCAATGATTTTTTTTTAAAGTTGTTATTCTCAAAAAAACTTACTGACATATAGAGAAATAGATATTTTGAAAGTATTACAGTTCTTGACCACTTTTAAAAACCAAAGAATAAAACAAAGCACAGCACCAGATTTACAAATGACAGATCTACAGAAAACGATACCTGTGAAAGTGTATATTACTTTGATCTAAACAGAAATTTTATGACCACTCACGGTCAGAAAGAAAAAGATCAAATAGAACAACATATGTTTTTGTTACCTTTATGTGTCTCTAGAAATATGTTAAATGTATTATAAAACAGATATTCAGTGATTTTTTTTTGTGTGTGTGTGGTACTGGGGCTTGAACTCCGGCCCTTGTGCATCCAAGATTGGAGTGGTACCACTTGAACTAAATCCCCAGCTCTTCAGAGATTTTTTACATAACCAAGAGATTTGCTTTAAAAGCAACTAAAATAAATATACATTCAAATCTCTATAAACTAGGGAGTTGCTAGTGTGCATATAAACTAAAAATTAAAAGTAATGAAGATAAGTACTAAAATTTTAACACTCTCAATAGGTTGTAATTCAACTTAAAATTGTTACAAATAATATTACTTTATGGTATAACATAGATCTTCAGATTTATGCTGAAGCCAGAGGCTTATGTGGGAGTCAGATTAAGTACAGAACTATATACTTTCAAACTGATTTAAGAAAAGAATAACATAAACATGATAAATGATTAGAAAACAGAAATAATTATTAACAATCATGAAAAACCACATCAGATCTTTGTGTAAAAGCAGTGACTATGGCAAATTACCTCTATTTTCTTTTTAACATTAGGTTTTCCTGCATTTATTTGTATCTTTCATAATTTTTTTATATATAAAATATTTATATAGTATAAACATGATCAAAACTGTTAATTTATTCTGAAATACACATTTCAAAATGACAGACTCCCTAATTTACCACTGGCTACTGGCAAGTTGGGTTTACATTTTA
Organism: Thryonomys swinderianus; assembly: GCA_004025085.1. Classification (NCBI taxonomy): domain Eukaryota; kingdom Metazoa; phylum Chordata; class Mammalia; order Rodentia; family Thryonomyidae; genus Thryonomys; species Thryonomys swinderianus. The sequence continues at coordinate 10,145 of PVIC010038143.1, read as the reverse complement.
ATTTCTTCTACAAATATGATTTTAATTGTGTCTCTGTCAGGTGTCTACACATCTGGTTCAATCCTCACCAGGCTTCTTGAATCACTGTCAAAAATGGAATGTTACCAGTCAGAACATACATATATTTATATATAGTCACACCAGAAAAAAATCGTTTAATGTTTTCACATTTTAATCTTCAACAGTTAGTATCATTTTGACAGTCAAGTTACAATTTCGGTAAGAGGTTATTAACTTTGCAGTTATAACTAAACTACGTTTTCAAAAGAGCTGCTGTCTCAAGGCCTCCCCAGCACATGCACGCTGCAGATGAGTACCTTTTGCAGTACAAGTTTCATTAGGCGGCATTGCTAGTAGTCGGTCACCAGTCTGAATATAACCGGCTTCAATTTTACCAGTCACACAAAATCCAGATCCCTGATCTGCAAAAAATGCCACAATCCTATGATTCATACAGCAATGGTATATGATGACCATCTTTCATATTTACTTACAGAAAACTAGGAATGTAAAGGACATTAAGTCATTTCATATTTTTTAGTATCTACTAAATAGGGCACACAGCATTCTATTTTTTTTTTACAATATACTCATGCTATAAAAAGTGGAGATTCATTCCTTTCTCAAATTTTTAGTAACTGGTTACTAAGGAAAAGGCACTCTACTAACCTGAGGAAAAACAGATGAAAATAAAATCTCTACTTGTAAGAAATTTTAGCCTAGTAAAGAGAAAAACAAAAACAATCACACCGAATTAAGCCAAATGCTATTTAAAATACAAAGGAAAAGGTGCATCAAAGGATCCACGATGGCGTGCTCAGGGTCTAGTCAACAGCAGAGTACTTGTCTAGCACCAGATCCGCAAGACCCTGGATTCAATCTCCAGCAACAGCAAGGGGAACAAAAGGGGGTCAGAACAGAAAAAACGTGAAGGAACAGAGGCAGGCAAGGGAACATAATAAAGGGCCTCAGGAAGGACACTTAGGGTCTAAATTTTATCCTACAGCTCAAATAGGAAGCCAATAAAGAACTGTTAACACAGAACTGATGGGAAGGTATTTCTGTAATAGAGCTGAGGCTGATGAAAACATCCACACTGACTACAGGAAGGAACAGTCAAAAAAAGGAGAAAAGAATGACAATGTAGAGTGATAGGGACAAAAAAGGGAGGAATCTGAAAAGACCATGCATAAGTAGGAGACAAGAAATAAAGAAACAAGATCCACCTTGTCCTTGGCAAATCTGAAGTGTCTGTGAGATTCAGGTGACAGAGCTGCATTCCAGGGGAACACACCGTACCACACTGTGTGACACGGCACCCTCAGGAGCACTTATGGGGGAAGCTGTCTAGTGGAGGCCAAAGGAGCAGACCTGGGTGGGAGATACAGATTTGGGAAGCATCAATATCTGGGCAATGGAGGAGCTCAAGGAAGTCAGACCACAAGAGCATGCAGAGAAAAGAGCGAGGCAGATGAACAATATACAGAGTTAGAGAACGAGGAGCCCACAGAAAGGGTGGAGATGAAGGCCTTGGATTTAGCTCAGTGGTGCTGCCACCTGCACAAGGTAGTGAGTCCAATCCCCAGTGCTGCTAAAGAAACAAACAAACACATGAACAAATAAATAAAAACTGGAAAACTGGGATTCTGAATCCTAAAGGATTAGAGAAAAACACTATGATCTATGGAAGAAGCTCTCATCCTTGAGAGAGAAATATAAGAGAGCATATGTGAAGTAAAACCTGTTAAAAGAAAGAAAGAAAAGATAGAGATGAGAGAAATCTACAGAAAAGCAGGAGAAAGCAGGCCCCAGATACCGACAGAGAAAAGTGTCAAGATAGGTGCATGCCAGTATCAGAACTATGTCGAATCCAAGATAAGAAGACAGAACTGGCAAATGTACCCTGACTTGCATCCCAGAGCTCACTTGGTGACCTCAGCAGAAGCACACCGAGGAGAAGAGTGGGACAGTGGGAGAAGCCAAGAAGCAACAGGACGTGAAAACAAGGTGAGGACTTAGAGTCAGCAAACAATTTTTACAAGTAACTACTCTTGTGTTTTTAATACATAATGTGCCAGCTACTGGGCTCAGTCCTACAGACTCACAGCTCGCGCTCCCTGTGGCATGGACACAATTATAACACTGCGTGGTAGAGGCAGTGAAGGGAAGGGTGAGGCCCAGTGTGGTCATTATCCATGTACTGGGGCTCAGCTCCTGATCTGCTTGGGGACAAGGACTGACATTTTTCCAGCAGTGATTATTCCACTATATTAATATAACAGCCCTTTACTGAGATCTTTTATTCAATTTCCACTTGATAGTTCTTAGATAGGATCTTGTGCGTGCTATCACAGGTACTAATTCTTTATATTAAACATTCCATTTTAGCCATGTGTGGTATCTGTCTCCCAGATGGACCCAGACCACTTCCAATGGGGAGGAAATGGGCAGAGAGCACCAGAACAGAACAACAAGCATGGAAACAGGGTACACACAGGGCCCACACAGACTCCAGAGCAAGCAATGAACAATCCAGTATGGTTGGAGCATATTAGAAACTGAAGGGGGTCTAATGGGAGAAGAAAACCCACAAGACTAGAACAATAAAAAGTAAGATTTTTGTTGTATGTGACAGATAAGTGTTAAGATGAGAAATGGTGAGTCAGCTGAAAGCTTTTCTAGGGAAAGGAGCTAGAGGACTAGAACTTGGTATTTGAGAATTAATCTGACATGGATCTTTACAGTGGGATGCAAGGGAGACTCTGGAAACACTAACTTTGACCAAGAAAGGAGGACAGGAGAGAAGGGAAAGCAGGAAGGTTTCACAAAAAAGCCCTGCAAGTCAGCACTTACCTTTGAACACATCTGACACACATAATCTAAAAGGCTTGTCGATAGATCGCTGAGGAGGCTTGAAGGAATCTGGGAGAAAATGGCAAAAAGCAGGGTGAATTCAAAATGCAGGGCCATGAATGTAACTTTGTGATACAACACAGGTGTGGAGGGTATCAGGATCTGGATTCAATCCCCAGACCCAAAAAAAAAACTATAAAGAAACCACTGTATTTTTACTCTCCAATGAACCAATTATAGTTCCACCTCTACTAGAAAATAATTGTACTTTATAAATACTAAGAACAAATGACTAGCATTCATATAGTACTTTACATTTATAAGATGTATTCAAACATGTTATTTAATTTCCACAACAGTCTACAAGACAGGTATGGCACAGCAGGCATTAGATCCATTAATTAAGGTAAAGAAAGCTGAGAATTCTCTTTTTTTTTTGGTGGTACCAGGGATCAAACTCAGATCCTTGTGCTTGCCAGGTAGGTGTGGTACCACCTGAGCTAAATCCCCAGCCAAATCTGAGTACTAAATATTGATCATGGTTTTAAAATCGGAAAGCTAGTTGCTTAGATTATAATCTCTATGCTTTTCATATAGATTATTACTGCTCATAAAGAACTCTAAGTAATAATTTATATCAAGTTCGTAATGCACTGAAATAGAATGGCAGTATACCTACCAATTTGTTCTAATAAACATCGTCCTTTATACCATTCTGTGACTTCATTCAACTGAGATCTTGTGATTAGATTTTCACCACTGAGACCACTTGTAGGGATAAAAGTTACATCACTCTCCTGTTAAAAGATTGAATATGTGAAACTTGATACTACTTTTTTCTAAAAAAAGGTCAAAGATTCACTATTATACAACTGCATGAAGTTTGCAAAAGAATAGAACATTTTAAAAGTAATAGGTGATATATAACTACAGCCCTGAGATTACTGGATCCAAAAGTTTTCAACTGTTTTGATTTAGGATAAATCTGCAAATTTACTTCAAAATACTGAAGTATTTTTACCTAGTGGTATAGAAATTTTGACTTTTGTTACAGAATTTGTTACCAGTATTCCTCTATGACTTTCCTAAACCAACACAAGCACAATTGGTGAGAGAAAAATCTTACTTAGATAAAATCCAAGGCACATATTCAACATATGCAATTGTCTAAAGTGAAGAAAACCATGAAAGGATAGTAGGAGGAAACATATTTAACAAATAAGAATACCAACATATTTTTTTCATAAGTTATTTATTACTCATACAAAGTAATAAATTTTAAATTATCCTACCTTAAAACCTGCTTGCTTAAGGAAGTGCCCAAGTTTTCCAGTAATTTCTTGAAATCTTTCTTGTTGCCAATTAACCTGATAAAGATCCAATTTATTTTTAGAATTATGCTTCAGAACATGATATATAAAATTTTAATTTCTGTAATAAAATATAATCAAAATAATGTAAAATAGACAAAATCTATTAATATTAAAACTTAGAATTTAAGATCACACCATTAACATATCTAACAGAAATATTAACAGAAAGCTCAGAAATAATCTTCAATGTTCAGAATTTTTTACATATGCTAAAAGTAATTTCAAATATGGAGAGAAAAATGAGTAATTTATTAAATTGTGCTTGGATCAACTGTTAGAATAAAATAAAATTATGAAAACCTATCACACCAAAAAGACTAAAAAAGGATATGCAACACTAACTCTAAATAATGATATGCAGTATTTAAAAGTAAGTGTAGTAAGTCTACAACTTATGTGCGAAAATACGCTAAATAAGATGGACTAGTAAGTGAAAAAAGTAGATGGAAAAAACAAATAGCATAACCTTTAGCAGCTGCAATATCAGTATTTACTATAAAATTCCACTTTTGCCAGGCTTGGTGGCTCAAGCCTGTAATCCCAGCCCTTGGGAGGCAGAGGCAGGAGGATTGCTGAGTTTGAGGGTTGCCTGGACTACATAAGTGAGCATGATCTCAGGGCCAGACTGAACTACAAAGGTCCTGTCTCAAAAAAAAAAATTCAACTTTCCTTTACATGTAAAATTGTTCATAATAAAATGCTAGGAAAAAATTAAAAATACTATAAAATAAGTAAGAGAGGGGGCCAGAGATTTAGCTCAGTGGTTCCGACGCCTGCCTCGCAAGCACAAGGTCCTGAGTTCAATCCCGGTAACCACATACAATGCTGGGGGTGGTGACTCACACCCACCAGCAATAAATACCACATACCACAGTGCCGGGCGTGGTGGCTCACGCCTGTAATCCCAGCACTCGGGAGGCAGAGACAGGAGGATTGCTGAGTTCGAGGCTTACCTGGGCTACATAGTGAGCTCAGAGCCAGTCTGAACTACAAAGCGAGACCCTGTCAGAAGAAAAATAATAATAAGTAAGAGAAAATATGGGTGACTATCTTATCCAAGGTTAAAAAAATATCTAAACATAATGCCGGACGTGGTGGCTCACGCCTGTCATCCCAGCACTCGGGAGGCAGAGACAGGAGGATTGCTGAGTTCGCGGCAGCTTGCCTGGGCACCACAGTGAGGTCAGGGCCAGCCTGAACTACAAAGCGAGACCCTGTCTCAAAAAGCAAAAAAAAAAAAAAAAATCTAAACATATACAAAAATGTTATAAGGAAATATTTACATAAATTTAAGTTATAAACATAAACAAAATCAATACTGAACACAATGTATAAGTAATTCCCTACCTAAAAGATACATTGAAGTATTACTAATATTCATAGCACAAAACATTTTTTAAAAGAAACATTGCGTTTATATATCAAATTGGTTTGTTTTTTTGTTTTGTTTTGTTTTTTGAGACAGGGTCTCGCTTTGTAGTTCAGGCTGGCTCTGAACTCACTATGTAGCCCAGGCAAGCCTCGAACTCAGCAATCTTCCTGTCTCTGCCTCCCGAATGCTGGGATTACAGGCGTGAGCCACGATGCCCAGCAATGTGGTATGTGGTATTGATTGCTGGTGGGTGTGAGTCTCCACACCCAGCATTGTATGTGGTTACCGGGGATCAAACTCAGGACCTTGTGCTTGTGAGGCAGGCGCCAGAACCACTGAGCTAATCCTACACCCCAAATTGGGTAATTTTTTTAATAATAAAATGTTTACAGGAGTTTTGGAAAGAAAATACACTATATGTGCCAAGAGTAAATGCCTAAAACATTTCTCAGAGGTATCTCAATTATGATAATCAGTCTTAAAAGAAGCAGATACATCCCCTTAGGCTCAGAAATTTCCAGAGAATAAATCATTTCTAAATACACTGTCACACAGATACACAAAATAACTGAAAATTTCAGAAGTAGGAAACTTTAGAGAATTCACATAATTGAAATTATCTACAATGAAGCCATGAACTTTGTTTTTAATCTGAGAGCCCTTCATTACTTGAAAACATATACAAGAATAGTATCAATTTTTTAAAAAGCAGATACATTGTAACCCAATGTTGCAGTGTAATATAAGGAAACAATATATCACTCCATTATCAACATTATAATTGCTACTTCAACACATTACTTAGTGATTTTGTACTTTCAATTTACTGTGCATTATTTTATAATTAAAAGTAATTTTTAACTTTCAGAAATACATTTTAAAAATAAAAGTACATATTACTGCTTAAAAATTATTAATATCTCACTTATTTGAAATCAGAATAGCAAGTTAATTTTTTAAATGATGGCATGTTGATTAATAAAATGTAAATTACATCTACATCATCTGCATGCAAAGAATAATTATCTTAATTAGTATTTAAAATTTCCTCAAAGCTCTTATATACCTGATCCATTTTATTGACTGCCACTGCGAGCTGTGTCACTCCAAGAGACCGAACCAAGAGGCCATGCTCCCGTGTCTGCCCTCCAGTCTCAAATCCGGCTTCAAACTCTCCCCTGCTGGCATCGACAACCAAAACAGCTACATCCGCCTATGGGGGGAAAAGGATCAAAACCAGAAATAATTTCACACCACTTTTAATTCAGAGACATACTATTCAATTCACAGTTTGTTTGAATTTTATAGGGAGAACTTAACACCAGTCTGATGCCAAACTCAGTGAAAATGAAACAGAAGAATCCCACTGATGGGTTAGTTTTAAAGTAAAAGGTACATACATACTAATATGTACTCAATCAGAAGTAATGACACCAAGAATAACAAGAAGCCCATGCTTGACTATATAATAATTTGAACACCCAAAGAGAAAACTATGAACAAATTAAAAGTGATGTAAATAGGGACAATATGCTCAACACATAAGGTAAAAGTTGAAATTTCAATGTATAGTTTTTTTATCAAAAAAGGAAAAAGGCAGAGCTCTGTAGAAAACTAGTTAAAATGCTCGCAAACAATTTACTAAAGAAATACAAATGGCCAAAAAATGGACAAAGTTTAAGCTCATGAGAACAACAACAACAACAACAAAGAGGCAATGAGAAGGAAAATTAACAATACACTGACATCTTCTCATCTTGTTTTTTTTTTTTTTTTTTGAGACAGGGTCTCGCTTTGTAGTTCAGGCTGGCTCTGAGCTCACTATGTAGCCCAGGCAAGCCTGGAACTCAGCAATCTTCCTGTCTCTGCCTCCTGAGTGCTGGGATGACAGGCGCGAGCCACAATGCCCAGCACCTCATCTTGTTTTTATAAAAAAAAAGTCAATATCAAAGATTTAAAAGAGAATTAATTCTAGGCAAAGGTGCAGACAGACAGTTATTCCTATTTCCCCAAATGGATGTACACCTTTCTGGGGGGCATCTGCTCCCAGACTGCAAAGGATAAAGAACCCTAATATGCATCATTTACACCAATATCACTTCTAGGAATTTATCCTAGAAAAATAACAGACCTACAAAGATATTCATCAAACTGTTGTTATAATGATGAAAAATGTGAATGAAATAGCAAAACAGAATATTCACCCTCTACAGCTATTGGAAAGGACCTTGTATAACAAGCTTTCCTAACCTTTGTGGGTGGTTTTGTGAATCAGAAAGACACTTTGCCTTTCATATTCAATTACACACAAGGAAAGGAACCAATCCAGTGGCAGGTTAACACATTCTCCTTGCTAGCCTTAAGGACACTGGCTGGAATGATTTTCACTTTTTTGTGTTAATGGTCCTTTATGGGATTGCATTTGCATTTGGTGGATGCAGGCTGTAAAAATGTGCTTTGTTGTGCATTTTCTCCATAAGCAGGAGACTGCACAAGTAGAGATGTTCCTCTATTTTCATTCTTATCAATTATTTGTCTGTTTTAAAGAATGCTCATTTTCCCTTTCAGGTTTTTCCTTGAGTGCATGCCTTTCCTCAAAGAAATCTCTTTTTCTGTAATCCAGAAGAGAACAGCTATAAGTCATTGTATTCCTCTCATTAGCTTTCTCTGACTGATCATCACTTTCTCTCCAGGGTCCTCTGATAATCCATTACATCATAAGTAGTCTGGTCTTTTGATCTTTCTTTCTTCCTCCTATGGCAGTGTTTCTGCTGCCCAGTTCTGAAAGATTTTCATCTACAGTATCACCTAATCTTCACCATATTGGGAAATGAAATACTCAAGTCAAGAAATGAGTAGCTGTGGTCGTAGCAAAATTGGAGTATCATCCACTCATTTTGGTCTATGGGGAAATTTACACTATTATTTCTTTTACCCAAATACTCCTGCTTTGCTTTTACTTTTAATTCTTCATAATGCTCAATTCTGATTTCTTCAAGGATATCTACTTGTTATGATCAAAGATAGTTAAGACCATACACTGGGACAATCCACTTGAAAACTGGCTTTCACACTTATAGTCACAAATAAATCTCATACTTCAGGCAAGTTGTATGATCTCTCGGTGGTATCAATTTATTTCACACAAACACAAGGGGAAGAGGGCTATATAGTTTATAACCTAAATTTATGTCTATTAAAATCCCCAGTTCATACTCCTAAGCTCAATAACTATCAGTCTCTTATCAAGTTTTATGAATAACTGTAAAATTTACCTTTTTATGTTAAAACTAGAAATTCACTGAACTGGTATTAAGACTCCTAATCCTGTTACTGTTCTTCTATTACCACTTCCAAGAAACTGCTGGGAAAGTTCTCTAGTAATTTTTCAGACTTCCTATGCAATAGCCCTTGACTTTGAGAGCACAAAGGCTCACATATTTCCAATAAAATTAGATAATCTAAAAAATTTTCCTAATTCTATAAGTAATTTGAAATAAATGATCTTTAGATTACTGGGTTCTTGGGTTCTAGATTTTAAAAACATTCTACTCGATTTTTTTCTTGTGTTTATTTCTCCCACTGAACTATCAAACTGTGCTACATAGTTAATATATCACCACAGTACCTCCCATAATATTTGGCATAGAGCAAACATTCAATAAATATTCAGTGAATTACAAATACATGCATACACATGTATACATAGACAAATACATGAAAGAAATTACAACTATATTATATACATTGCTAAGTGTAATCAGGATAATATATACATACATAATAAACATATCACAGGGACAGGAATTAACATGGTGATGATAATATTCCTCATAGAATTGCTTATAAGGATTATATTACACTAAATTCACACTTCACATCCCATAGTGTCTACCATAGTGTCTCTTCCATATCAAGAGTGGTAATTATATTTCAACCTTTCCTAACATTCAATCCATGAATCTTAATATTCTAAAATTATATATTAACTTTCTAAAAAGAAACCAAAAATTTTTTATGTAACTTCACAGGTGGACAAACGCTCATAGTAATATTCCTTTGCACCAAGTTCAATCCCTGGTACCACCAAAAAAAAAAAAAATTCCTTTGCAATGAGAACCCTAGGTCAGCTGCTTGAAGTCATACTTAGATACATGACAAAGGCAAATTTTTTAACTCTCTACATTTCCCCCAACCATCCAGTCTCAAAGAATTCAATGCTGTATTATAGTATGTTTTCATTATTTAAAGTAATATATCTTTGATATATATTCAGTATTGTGGGAAGCAGACCCTGCTAGAGGAGACTCTTTTCAGGCCTGGAGATCTGCACTGGGTGCTGCACCAGCTAGCAGTTGCGAGATCTGCACTATACCAAACAGTGCTGCCCAGCTCCCAAGATGATCTGCGACCTTTGGATCGCTGCATTGGGATGCCTGATGAAAGAAGTCTTATGATAACCTCTGGCCCAGAGTTGCCTTCCCTTGCTCCTTCTCTTAGGAGCTTGCTGTTCTTCCTCTAATACAATCTCTGCTTGACTTACTGAC
>PVIC010038142.1:0-17736 GCA_004025085.1 Thryonomys swinderianus | reverse complement strand
GTGTGTGCGTGCGTGCGTGCGTGCGTGCGTGTGTGTGTGTGTGTGTGTGTGTGTGTGTGTGTGTGTGTGTGGTACCGGGAATCAAAGTCAGGCCTTTGTGCTTCCAAGGTAGGCGTGGTACCACTTGAGCTAAATCCCTGCCTTGACAGGCCTATTTCTTGATGCTAGAGGATGGGGATTGAAATTCCAGGTAAACTGGCCAAGGAACCAAAATCTATATTAGTCAGAGTTCTCCAGACAAGCAGGAAAGGAGAAAGAGAGACAGGGGGAGAGAGACTTAAGGAACTGCCTCACACACCGGCTGCAAATCAAAAGCTACAGGCCAGTAGGCCAGAGACCTGGGGGAAGAGCACATGCTGCAACTCAGATCCCTTTTTCTTCAGGAGCTCAATCATTTTGTCCTTGTGGCCTTTGAGTGACCAGCTGAGGCTCACCCATGCTGTGTGGGTATCTGCTTTGTCTACCGAGAAGGCGGCTCCTGAGAAAAAATACCTTCAGGAAGTCATGCGAATGAATATCCAGGAAGGGAGAATTCAGTGCAGAGGACCTGAGGGAAAAGTGTCCAGGCACGTTGCTAGAAGAGAACAGAATTCCAGGCGCAGAGCACATGGGGCCTCGTAGGTCTCAATACCGACTTAGGTGTCGCTCTGAGCCAAGTGGTTTGGGCAAAGTCATGACATGATCGGCCTGATGTTTAACAAGGTTAACGGCTGCTGCGCGGAGAAGGGACTGCAGGAGGGCAAGGACAGAAGGCAAGCGACCACTTGCGAGGACTGAGAGGCAGTGGCAGTTTGGGTCAGCACCGCGACACCCAGGGCAAGAAGGAAAGCCGAGGCAGAAGTTGGATTCAGACGCCAATGTGAAGATGGAGCCAAGATTTGCTGACAGTAACAACTTGTGAGGGAAACATGGGGTCTCCTCTGACCGGGGCGATTTCGGTAGAGGGATAGGGACAAAACCTGACTACGTGGGTTCACGGGAGGGTAGAAATGGAAACTGCGGATAGTGAGCAGAAGCAAGAAGTGTAAGTTTTGTGTGCAGGAGAGATGACTGCCGGGATGCAGTAAAAGACCCGTGCTTCTCAGTGGTACCGGTGCCTGCCTCACAAGCACAAGGTCCCTGGTTCAATCCCCAGTAACCACATACAACAATACCGGGCATGATGACTCACGCCCACCAGCAATCAGTACCACACACCACAGTGCTGGGCGTGGTGGCTCACTCCTATAATCACAGCACTCAGGAGGCAGAGGCAGGAGGATTGCTGAATTCCAGGCTTGCCTGGGCTACATAGTGAGCTCAGGGTCAGCCTGAACGACAAAGCGAGACGCTGTCTCAAAAAAAAAAAAAATACAGAAAAATAAATAAATAAAGACCCGTCTTTGAGCAGATGGAGTCCAGCATGGCAAAGGAGATGTTCTCAGTGAGCCCTTCATCTGAAAGGCCCAGGAAGCAAGGTCAAGCCCAGCAGAAGGAGTGCAGATAGGACAGGGGATGCTCAAAGTTTGAGGAGATGATTTTTGTTTTTGCTTTGTTTTGTTTTGTTTTGTTTTGTTTTGTTTTGTTTTGTTTGAGACAGGGTCTCGCTTTGTAGTTCAGGCTGGCCCTGACCTCACTGTGTAGCCCAGGCAAGCCTAGAACTCAGCAATCCTCCTGCCTCTGCCTCCCGAGTGCTGGGATTACAGGTGTGAGCCACCACGCCCGGCACTGTGGTATGCAGTATTGATGGCTGGTGTGCGTGAGTCTCCACGCCCAGCATTGTATGTGGTTTCCGGTGTCAAACTCAGGGCCTTGCGCTTGCGAGGCAGGCGCCGGAACCACTGAGCTAACCCTCCGGCCCGAGGAGATGATTTTTTAAAAAAGCTCCGGTGCTATGTTTTGCATGAATTTCTATGCACTAAGAGTGAGCTCTTTAATCAGTACTCAGAACGCAAGACATACAAAGCTAAGAAGTGGGCCAATCCAAAGGCTTGAATTCAGGGTAAGACCAACGTTCACAGAAGGCGGGAAGAGCAGAGTGCACAGGACCCCAAGGTGCTTGCAGTCACACCGTCGGTACCCAGGCACACAAAGGGCACCCCAGGTAGGGACTAGCTTACCAGTAAATGGCTACACTGAGCCCCACTGTGAGGTCTGCCAGTAACTCTAGCGAGCAGTCTCCACCCTGCCATTTGCCCCCTTCAAATGGAAGGTGGGCTGTAGCGGGCCAAGTAGGCCAGGAAGAAACCTTTGTTTGCAGGGTGCCCACCTCGGGGTGGCTGGTCCGGGTGGTTTGTGACCATGGGGTGAGCACGGCAGTGGGTGGGTCAGGGTCATGCTGTGGGGAAGGAAAGAAGAATGACCCTCTGCTCTCCGGGGAGGTCATGGTGTGAGGTGATGGCTCTCAAGCAGGGTCCCCGACCAATATCACTTTCACTTGGGCAATTGTTAGAAATGCAAAGTTTCACCCAGGTATGGTGGTGTAGGCCTGTCATGCCCACATTCTGGGAAGCTGAAGCAGGAGCATCACAAGTTCCAGCCCAGTCTATCTCAAAATTTAATAAACTTGGAAATAAAAAGGTTGAAGCTGTGACTCAGTGTAGAGGTCTGGCTTCTATCCCTAGTACAAGAAAGGAGAGGGAGAGAGAGACAGAGGAGGATGAGAAGGAAATGCACGGAAGGAAGGAAAGAAGGAAAAGAAAGAAAATTATCTAGTCCCACCCCAAACGTACCACTTGGATTTTAATGTATCCCCTTAAAAATTCCTTTTGAAATTGAATCCCCATTATGGTTCAGGAAGAGACAGAGCCCGTGATTAGTTTACTGCATATAGAGGGGGAACTAGTGGAGGCTCCCCCACCTTCTGCCACCCGTGGATGCTGCCACGAGAAGGTGTCATCCATGGACACTGAACCTTCTGGCACCTGATCTTGATTTTCCCAGCCTGTGTTCAAGAACTACGAAAAATAAATTTTCTTATAAATTGCCCAGCTGGGGCTGGAGATTTAGCTCAGAGATTCTAGAGCCTGCCTAGCAAGCGCAAGGTCCCTAGTTCGATCCTTGGTAACCACATACAACAATACCAGGTGTGGTGACTCACGCCCACCAGCAATCAATACCACATACCACAGTCCTGGGCGTGGTGGCTCACACCTGTAATCCCAGCACTCGGGAGGCAGAGACAGGAGGATTGCTGAGTTCGAGGTTTGCCTGGGCTATATACAAAGTGAGCTGAGGGCCAGCCTGAACTACAAAGTGAGACCCTGTGTCAAAAGACAAAACAAACAAACAAAAAAATTGCCCAGCTTCAGGAATTTGTATTTTGTTATAGCAGCTCTACCAGACTAAGACACTAAGTTAGAAGTGTTCAAGGTTGGGGCCCAGACAGCTGTTTTCACAAGGCCATTGTGACAGCCACCAGAGTTTGAGAACCACGCTGGGAACCAGCTGGCAAAGCTGCCATCTGCTCTTATCCAGTACTGCCACCTATTGGGCAAACTCTTCACATGCTGCGACGTTAATGAAAAGATACTGTAAGAGAAAAGGCATTTCCTTTCTTCTAAACGATTGGACCAACAAAAGTGGAAAGAAACCTTCTTAAGACCCTCTGTGTTGTCAAATGCTAATCTTACATTATTGTAAGCAGCATACTTAGTGTCATCCTTTCTCATAAAACATTTTGAACTTGTTTTCTGTGTACTGATCTACTTGAACATGTAACCACTACTTTTTTGATATTCCATCATAAAAATTATGGAGTCACAGTGATCATACTGTTCAGGGTAAATGGATGGAATATAAACAGATGAAGACAATGTGACCTGGCATTTGGAATTAATAATGTCTCAGTTGCTGGTGGCAGTGGCACAAGCCTATGATCGCAGCACTCTGGGAAGATGAGACAGGAGGGTCGCAAATTGAAGCCCAGCCTGGGCAATTTAGTGACTTAGCAAGACTTTGCCTCAAAATAAAAACTATACAAAGGACTGAGGGTGTAATTCAGTGCAGTTGAAGTAAAATGGTTAGGTTGGCACTGGGGCAGCTGGAGGCTGACTGGGAATCTTTCTCTTCTCGTGTGGTCTCAGGATCCCTCCACATGATCTCCTCAGACAAATTACTCTGGGCTTTATCACAGACGGTGACATCTGATTACTTAAACTACTTCTCTGGAAGCTCAGAGCATCTCAGAAGAGTGTCTCAGAACACTGGATGACAATTTGTATGACCAAGTCCCAGCAGTCACGCATTCCTCCATGAGAAGTAGAAATAAAATTGCTTTTCTGTTGAGGGCAGCCAGTGGGTTTTGTCAGACCACGAGCCTCCCCCAGGAAAGGTGTCCAGCTTCAGCCCTGGATGGCCGGAACTCAAGCTGTGGCCAGCTCCTCTGCCATCTCCACAACCGAGCATTATAATCATAAGATATAAAAAGCTTAGGAACAAAAAAGTATCAGTGAATAGCAGATTATACACAGCTGAATGATAAATTAGGAAGCTGCAAAGTTACTTTGAGAAATTTTTCCAGAACACAGCACAAAGAGATAAAGAGATGAAAAGAATGAAGAAAATTGCAAAGACACAAGTAGAAAAGATTCAGTAGTTACAAGATTCCTCTAAAAGGATTTCCAAAAGGAGATAATTGAAGTGATATTTGAAAAAATAATAGTCAAGAAATTCCCAGAACTGAACCAAAACACAAATTCTTAGATTGACAGAGACCACTGAGAGCTAACCAAAATTTTTTATAACCCCATATCTAGATGGCCTGGTAAAATTGCATAACAAAAAGGCATGAAGAGCTACCTAAAAGCAACCAGAACAAAAAGACCTGAAAAAACTGAGTGTGGAATTGACATGAGATCTCCCATCACAAGATGGAGGCAAAAGCTGTGGTAAATTACTGGAGAGAAGTGATAGACCCTGGGGATTCATTATATTTTTCTCTTTACTTTTCTGTACAATTTTAATTTTCCATCATAAAAACGGTAACAGAGTTCATATCTGTGAAGTACAGAGAGAAAAAATATCTTCAAACTTTGAATCTTATATTCATTAATATTGTCCTTTAAGATTAGAGACAGAGCCAGGGTTTAGCTCAGTGGTTCTGGCTGTTGCCTCACAAGTGCAAAGTCCTGAATTCGAGCCCCAGTACCAGGAAAAAAAAAGAATAAGGTGTAAATAAGAACATTTTCAGACTACAAGAACCCTGTTTCAAAACTGAAAATGGGGCTGGAGATTTAGCTCAGTGGTTCAAGGTCCCTGGTTCTATCCTGAGTAACCACATACAACCATACCGGGCGTGGTGACTCACGCCCACTAGCAATCAGTACCACACACCACAGGGCCAGGTGTGATGGCTCACGCCTGTCATCCCAGCACTCAGGAGGCAGTGGCAGGAGGATTGCTGAGTTCGAGGCTTGCCTGGGCTACACAGTGAGTTCAGGACCAGCCTGAGCTACAAAACCAGACCTTGTCTCAAAAAAAAAAAAAAAAAACACCTGTGAAAATGAAAAGAAAAACTGAGGCACTGTTTCAAAGAATTTCAGGAACATAATTTTTTTAAAATCATGAACCAGGAACTAAGTAGAAACTCCACACAGTAGGCGGGAACTTAGTATGAGGACCCACAGAGCCAAGGACCTAAAGCAGAATTTCACTCCAGCCAGAGAAATCAGGAACCACTCCACCTGTGGCCACAGTGGGGAAACTGACTCCCTGAGCTCCTCCTGAGCCAGCTGTACCTGAAGGCTGAAAAATTGCTCCCTGTTGCGTGGAGCGCAACTAGAACACTCCCTGCCCGTGGTGTAGCACCATGCCATGACCTTGAGCTGTTTTATTTTGTCCTCAGGACACTGAAACCAAGCAACCAGGAAACCATTTTGCAGGGAACGTGAGTGGGAGAGAGGAAAACAGCCTCCATGGAAGATGAATATTCAACAAGAAGGACAAAATCACAAAGGCCACAGTGATGTCCAGCATGTAAAAAAACACAAAAAGCCCCGTATATACAAGGAAAATAGGAATAACAGAGCAATTTGGAAAAGATTTTAAAATAAGTACATTTACAAATCAACAAACAGCTGGGGATTTAACTCAAGTGGTACCGTGCCTACATTGGAAGCACAAGGGCTCAAGTTTGATCCCTGGGACCGAAAAAAAAAAAAATCAACAAACAAAAACCAAGTGGTTGTGAATCAAGAACAGATGAAACTCTTGGAAATTTTTAAAAGTCACTGAGAAAATTTTTAAATAGTTTATCAGTCAGGATTCAGTCACCAAAAGAACATGTCTAAAAATTTCTAATGGAGGGGACTTTACACATGACTTTATTACCCCGTTTACAGAGGACCAATAAGCCAAGAGGTGATAGCAAGACATCCCAGAAACTGAATACAGCAGGAAGCTGCTGCCACCCTTGTGGCTGAAGGGACAGCCGAAGGAGGTTGTGTTACCAGAGCCCGATATTTATAGCCATATGATAAGTGCTGGAGCCTGGGAAGGTACAGCTGGCTGGCAAGACATGGAGACAGAGGAGACGCAGTCACCCCAGTGACACAACCCACAGCAGAGACACAGGAAGAGAAACACTGTTCTATACTTTAGTGTTCCCAACCCCCTCCTTTCCCAAACTGCCTCACTAGCCAGATCTATCCAGAAGGGATCATGGAATGTAGTTCTTTGCATTACACCACAGGCAAAATAGGGTGGGAAATGAAAACAAACTGATAAAGGTCCAAAATAATGAGATAAACCATAGAATGTCCAACAGACTGAGATAAAGAGTGAATTCATGATTTAGGAAACTGGGCTATAATGAAAGTTCCATATAAAGAAACTAGAAAGATACAAAGAGAAGCAATATTTAAGGAGATACCTATAAGAAACATTCCAGAACTGAAGAAATATATCATCCCTGGATTGAAAAGGCTATTTCTAGGATAGATGGGTTCTATTAGTTATACCAATCATCCCCTAAAAACAACTACATATGGAATATAAAAAATGTAAATCCTCCATGGTATTACATGCCTGTGATATCAGCAGGACACAGGAGGCTGAGGCAGGAGGATTACCATGAGTTTGAGGCCAGCCTGGACTACATACCAAGTTCAAGGACAGACAGCTTGAGCTAGATAGCAAAACCCTGTCTCAAAAAAAAAGTTTAAATCTTAAAGGCATTAAAAATCTAATGAAAACATAAGTAAACACCAGTCAAAAATCCAAGAGAAAACAGGCACCTATAGGAAAAATCAGGGTTTTAAAATACAAACCACTTTACCCCAAGGCTGGTAAGGAACACTTGAGCTGTGGTGGGAAGTAGACCAGTGGCAGAAACTTGGACTTGGAACCGTGGCAGGGCTTGCCTGAGGTAAAAAACCGGGAGACCTTCCCCATGTTAAGTGGGGGTCAAACCTTGGTGATCTTCAGAGCAGAAGAAAAAGGGAGAGGGAAACCCAATCTTGTGACCATGAAGCAGACCTTTGCATGAACCGGCAGCTTGGGCCCGCATTGCCTGAGTACTGCAGGGAACTGAAAGCTGTGTGCTGGGCTTAGAGTGGGCCCAAATTAGGAATTGCTTGACAACAAAGAGCAAGCACTTTACTCAGTCACTCTCCAAAAAGTACAGTTACCAGTACAAAATAAGCAAACATATAGGAGAGCAAGGCACCATCAGTAGGGTCAATTGAACCAACAGAGTGCAGGAAATAGCCAAAAATTCAGATATATTAAGTGAAAAAATTGCTTGTGCTATCTAATGAAATGAAAGACAAAGAAAGATAGAAAAAAGAAAGGAAGAAAGAAGGAAAGAGAGAAAAAGGAAGGAAGGAAAGAGAAAGAAAAAGAAAGAATGAATGAATGAAAGAGAAAGAAAAGAAAGAAAGGGGCTGGAGATTTAGCTCAGTGCTTCTGGCGCCTGCCTCGCAAGCACAAGGTCCTGAGTTCAATCCCCGGTAACCACATACAATGCTAGGTGTGGAGACTCACGGCCACCAGCAATCAACACCACATACCACAGTGCCAGGCATGGTGTCATGCCTGTAATCCCAGCACTCGGGAGGCAGAGACAGGAGGATTGCTGAGTTCAAGGCTTGCCTGGACTACATAGTGAGCTCAGGGCCAGTCTGAACTACAGAGCGAGATCCTGCCTCAAAACAAAAAAAAAGGATGAAGGTGTAGCTCAGTATGAAGGCACTGAGTTCAGTTTCCAGTCACACACACACACACAGAGTATATAGTAAATATTCATGAATCCTTATGGATATATATAATAGAAAATAAATAAATGGGGGAAAAGAGACAAATCTCCCACACAAAACAATCTTATTAGAATTAACTTAGATAATTAATTTAGATAATTCTAATCTTATTACAATCTAATTTAGATAGTCCAGATACCTCTGCTCAAGGGGTTGAAGCCCCACGCAGAAGCAGGGGGATGGCCAGGTGCTCAGGGTGAGCGTTCTCAGCAGGAAGTCACATGATGTGATGGGAGCCATTTCCCCTACGTGGTCTTTGTCTCCCAAAATTATAACCGCAGTCCAGCCATCAGAAAAATGGCAGACAGTTGTCATTTGAGGAACACATGACCAATGCTTCTCAAAGCAGTCAAGGTCACCAAAATGTCTGAGAAATTGTCACAGTCCTGAAGAGGTGAGAACATTCGCTAGCTCATGTCATGTGCTGTTCTGGACTAGACCTTGAACCAGAGAAGACTCCAGGGGAGCTATGGAATCTGGAGAAAGTAAGCAGTTCCACTGATACAGTCGGTGTCAGTACACTGATGGCAACAAGCACACTGTAACATTAACACAAGATAATGTTGGCCGGGCTGAGGGCAGGGTGTGCAGAACTCTGTTCTATCTTTGCAACTTTTCTGCAAATCTAAAGCTGTTCTACATGAAAAAATTCAACTTGTTAAAAAGAAAGGTGACTGAAAGTACTTGGAAAAGAGTAAAACATAACTTGTAGAAACAAGAAGTTCTATGTAAGCAAAATTGAAAATTCAGTGAAGTTTAACAGACAACAGAGATAAACAGTGAACCGTTTGGAAGATGATTCAGAAAACATTATTTAGAATTTAGACTCAAACTACCAAAAAGAAGTTAACACCAGAAGTGAGATGAGAATTTTAACATATATTTAATTGGAATTCTAGAAGGAAAACAGTAAGTTAAGGCAGAGGCATAATTTTTCTATTAGCCCCTAGGTTCCAGATGTCCAGTGCATTCCAAGGTTTCACTGAAACAAAGAAATTCAGAGCTAACACATCACTTTTGCTGCTCTTTTACTTTTTTTTAAATTGACCATAAAAAATGGTACACAGGGCCAGAGATTTAGCTCAGTGGTTCTGGCACCTGCTGAGCAAGCGCAAGGCCCTGAGTTCAATCCCAGTAACCACATACAATACCGGGCATGGTGACTCACACCGACCAGCAATCAATACCACATACCACAGTGCTGGGCGTGGTGGCTCACGCCTGTCATCCCAGCACTCGGGAGGCAGAGACAGGAGGATTGCTGAGTTCAAGGCTTGCCTGGGCTACATAGTGAGCTCAGAGCCAGCCTGAACTACAAAGCGAGACCCTGTCTCAAAAAAAAAAATGGTACACATTTATGTAGTACATGTAATGTTAAATATGCATTAATTGTGCAATGCTCAAATTGGGGCAAACATTTCTATCATTTCCTCAAACGTTTATCATTTCTTTGAGGTAAAATTATTGAAAATCCCTTCTCGCTTTTAAAATGCACAGCACACGATCGTCCACAGAGAGCTTCCTACTCCTAGCTGTAACAGCACCCACTGCTCAGCCTTTCCCCACCCTTCTCCCACCTCCACTCTCCCACACCTAGCACATTGTATTGAAATTACAGAAAAGGCCTCCAAAAATAAAACTGTTAAAGCATTGATGAAAGAAAGTTAAATCACCTACCAAGATGAAAGAAGCTGACAGTGGACTTTGTAACAAAAACAAAGACTGGAGCCGGGTGTGGTGGCTCACGCCTGTAATCCCAGCACTCAGGAGGCAGAGACAGGAGGATTGCTGAGTTCGAGGCTTGCCTGGGCTACATAGTGAGCTCAGAGCCAGCCTGAACTACAAAGCGAGACCCTGTCTAAAAAAAAAAAGACTGGAAAGACCAAAGAGCTAAAACAAAAATAACAACCACCCTTGGAATCTATACTCAATAAAGTATGCTGAAGAATAAATGAGAGTTGGGTGCAGTGGCGCACGTCTGTAATCCTAGCACTCAGGAGGCAGAGACAGGAGGATTGCTGAGTTCGAAGCTTGCCTAAGCTACACAGTGAGCTCAGAGCCAGCCCGAACTACAAAGCAAGACCCTGTCTAAAAAAAAAAAAAAAACAATCCAGTGACTGAAACTAATAAGTCTATTGACACAGTCAGACTTCTGTATCAGCACATTCTGAAGTCTCAGACTCAACCAACCAGAGACTGAAAATATTTGGAGATAAAGGGACTGTACTGAATATCCATAGCTTTTTCTTATTATTATTCCCAAAATACCACTATACATCAATCACTTACAAATATCATTTTCATTGTATTAGGTTTTATAAGTAATCTAGAAATGGCTTAAAGTGTGTAGGAGACAAACCTGTAATCCCAGCACTCGGGAGGCAGAGGCAGGAGGATTGCTGAGTTCAAGGCTTGCTCGGGCTACATAGTGAGCTCAGGGCCAGCCTGAACTTCAAAGCGAGACCCTGCCTCAAAAAAATTGTGCAGGAGAGTGTACATAGGTTATGTGCAATCCACCACCATTTTACATGGGCACCCACAGATTCTGGAAACTCTGAAGGGGTCCTGGAACCAATTCTCCATGGATACTGGGGGAGACCTCTATTATACACAGCAGAAGAGATAACTGACAAACTGGAAGATAGGCCAGAAAGAAAATGAAATCCATGACAACGAAGAGAAGGGGGGAAAGAGAAAATAGTGGAATGAGAATAAATTACAATGACTAGATCTAACAAAAGAATAATCATGGTCCATGAGGAAAGCAGACCAAATAGGCCAGTAGCCATATTTGAAAAGATAATAACTGGAAATCTTCTAAAACAAATGAAACACATGATCTGTATAGTCAGGCATCACTAGTAATCTCAGCTAGAATAAGCACAAATACAAAACTGCACCCAGGCACATTACAGTTAAACTGCCAAAAACAAAAGACAGAAAAACAAATATTAAAAGACACACCAGAAAAAGGCAATTGCCTTCCAAAGAGCAGTAAACTGGCAGCTAATTTCCCAACCAAACAAGCTGGGAGAATATAAAATGGTATCTTCAAAGTGTTGAGAGAAAATAACTGCCTACCCCAAATTTTATGAAATTTCTTTCAATGAAAATATCCTTCAAAAATGAAGGTGAAGTAAAAATATTTTCCAGCAAGACTCATAGAATTCATTGCCAGCAAAATTTCCTTAAAGGAAGTACTAAAATGTGTCAATCAGGCGGAAGGAAAGTGATCCCAAATGAAAGTTTGTATTTGCGGGAAGGAGGAGCAAGTGAAATTGTAAATATGTGGGCAGTTCGAAATGAAAACTGACTGTAGGATACAATAACAATAATGTTTTGTGAGGCTTAATAACACACGACTACAATGGCGTGTTGGTCAGGAGGAAGTATAAACAGAATGTCTTGGGCCCCTGCATTGTCTGAAAAGTAGGCAAAGATGCCAACTAACATCAGACTTTAACGAATCAAAGATACATGGTGTAGGGCCAGAGATTTAGCTCAGTGGTTCCGGCGCCTGCCTCGAAAGTGCAAGGTCCTGAGTTCGATCTCCGGTAACCACATACAATGCTGGGTGTGGCGACTGACATCCACCAGCCATCAGTACCACATACCACAGTGCCGGGCGTGGTGGCTCACGCCTGTAATCCCAGCACTCGGGAGGCAGAGGCAGGAGGATTGCTGAGTTCGAGGCTTGCCAGGGCTACATAGTGAGCTCAGGGCCAGCCTGAACTATAAAGCGAGACTCTGTCTCAAAAAAAAAAAAAAAAAAAAGATACATACTGTAATCTCTATTTCAAGTACAAGCCAACAATTTTACACCTGGATACCAGCACAAGAGCAATATGTGGACATGTGCATCAAAAGGGAAATACGAGAGCGCTCCTGGCAGCCACACAGGTATTTGAAAGAGCCCCGGACGCCGCTGGAGAAAAGTAAATTGTGGTATATTCATGTAACGCAGTGAAACTGTCAGGGAGTTCCCAGAGGCTGGGGCCGGAGGAGCTCGACAGTCTTTCCCAGCACTGCCTGTGGAATTAATAGCTTGCTTCACTCAGTCGAGGATTAAAGGATGAAAAGTTCCAGAGAGTGAATCAGCCTCGCATACTTTAGACAACATGCTGGCACGGCGGGCGGCTCTGCTGCAGAATTCCGGGAAGAAAGTAGCAGATGGCTCCTTCAGGGGCCTCTCTAATTCGGCAGCGGGAGTTCAGCCAGGTCCTTGGTTTCTCACTCCCCCACGCTCGCACACACCCTTAGGGATTGCCCAGAAGCATCCTGTGCGCTGTCAGTAAGGACGAAGGAACGGTACACATCTCCTTCTCCGCAAAACACTCCATGTCTTTGGGCCCCTCTTCCCATACATACATTTCCAAACTTCTGTTCCTAAAATAATGTGATTCCCCCCTCTTACAACATAAAATGTACTCACACTTCCCAAAGTCTCCTCACTTTCTGCATCTAGCTCCAAGAAAAAGATCTTTTTTGGACCAGGTCTGTTCCTCTCCTAATTCTATTGCAATGCTGTAACCTACGATCTACACACCAAGTTTTTCCATCTTTATCTATGTTGAGAAGGAGCCAGAGAGATGAACAATGCCTTAAAATATACAAACACACATATTTGGCAGAGAAGAAAATTTGAGGCTGAGTAGGAGTCTAATTTTGCAAGGAGGTAGGAAGCATCTGTCCCCCATCACACAGTCCCGACCTCTCTCACCTTGGTGGTGTGATTGGCCCAGCTCGACCCCATGGGGGTCTCTGCCCTCCTCAGCCCCGCCTCTGGCACATTTGGCGGCTTCTGTTTCCTCTTGCCAGGGAGAGCCCAGAGTTCCATCCCAGTCTCCAAACCATCTTGCATCTGTCGGAGGCAATCAAGCCAAAGCCCTAGGCCAGCTATGGCAAACCTGTGAAGCTCTAGAAGATTCACTTGTCAGGGGCTAGCCCCTTGTCTCGGTCTTCACACGGTAGCAAACAGCTCACGTACTAGATAAACCCAGTAGCTCTCTGGATTTAATGACCTTGCTGAGACCAGTGGCTCTTCATGGCTCCAGAGGAAGAGGTTTCGCCATCTCAGTTTCTCACAAGCTCTCCCCATGTTATCAGCACTAGGCAGCCGATGCTTTGGGAGCATGTATGCGAGTAGTTAACACCAAGGCTCAAAAGCACTGCCTGCTCCCTGCCGCACACTGACACAGGAGCCTGTGTAAAGATTTCAATAACCAGTGGACGGAAACTAAAGCAAGAAAGGACACTTTTCACCTACTAGACTGGAGAATATATTGTGGGAAGGTTGAGGGCTAACAGGTACTTTCATTACAGCAGGAAGTGTAAATTGGCATAACCATTTTGGCAAACAATTTGGTGGCATCTCTATGACTTAAAATGTTCATATTGGGTCTGGGGATTTAGCTGAGTGGTTCTTGCCTCTGCCTGATAAGCGCAAGGTCCTGAGTTCAGTCCCCAGTAACCACATACAACAATACCAGGCGTGGTGACTCACACCCACCAGCAATCAGTACCACACACACACCACAGTGCCTCGTGTGGTGGCTCACACCTGTCATCCCAGCACTCAGGAGGCAGAGGCAAGAGGATTGCTGAGCTCAGGGTTTGCCTGGGCTACATAGTCAGTTCAGGGCCAGTCTGAACTACAAATTGAGACCTTGTTTCAAAAACAATAAAATAAAATAGAAATGTACATATTACATTACTCAGTATTTCTTCTCTGAGGTGCCTGCCCTAGAAAGCATACTCCAGCACAGATAGGTAGATATGCTCACTGCCAAGCTGTGCAGGATGATGACGATCTGGAAACATCCTAATGACCATCAGCAGGAAGATAAGAGGGAAAATGTGGTGTCTTCCTTTTATAGCTGAGCGCGAACTCGATCAACAAGCATTGTCAAGGATTTCAAAATTAGATGAGGTGGTCAAGTGGAGAAAAGCAAGAAATGACAAAAGTGAATAATGATAAGGCATGTAGGCATGAGTTTCATTTCTGAAAATAAACACATGCCTATTTACACAGTCTGCTTTAGGTCTGGAAAGGCAAAGAGAGGTGGGAAAGAGAGGGACCTAGATCAAGTTACTGTCACAGAGAACTCTATTTATAATATATTTATTACATAAAGAAAACGTGTTCTAGTTATATTTTTACAACTACAAGTTAATAATAAAAAATAATATGTGTTATTCTGGAAAGTTACAGGACAACCTCCTCACAGCCCTGCAGACCCAGTGGCCCCACAAGTGCCCAGTAGGCCTCCCTAGAAAACACGAGGTCAGGCCACTCAGGAGCCAGGCACTGCGGGGAAGTCCTCAAGAGGCTCCTTAAACCGAATCCAAAAAGGAAACTTCTGGAACTTTTGAAAAGCTGTCAGAATTAGTGACCCAGCATTGGCCCCTGAATTAGCTATCCACTGCTGCATAAGAAATGATTCTAAAGCTTTGTAGCTTGGAACAACAACATTATGTTCTCAGTTTCTTTTTTTTTTTGAGACAGGGTCTTGCTTTGTAGTTCAGGCTGGCCCCGAGCTCACTATGTAGCCCAGGCAAGCCTCGAACTCAGCAGTCCTCCTGTCTCTGCCCCCCGAGTGCTGGGATTACAGGCGTGAGCCACCACGCCCGGCCTCAGTTTCTTTTTTAAAATAGTTTTAAATTTATACTAGAGATATACTTTTAAATGAATTTTATGGGTACACTTTTGAAATGCATAATCATCTCCTCCATCATAGAGAATTTGTACCTGTATATGTTACATATTTTTTTTTTTTTGAGATAGGGTCTCACTTGTAGTTCAGGCTAGCTCTGAGCTCACTATGTAGCCCAGGCAAGCCTTGAACTCAGCAATCCTCCTGTCTCTGCCTCCCGAGTGCTGGGATTACAGGCGTGAGCCACCATGCCCGGCACTCTGTATATGTTACATCTTAATTCTTCCCCCTCCATTTCCCTCCCTTCCCTTCAATCCGTTTCGGTGGCTCAGGAATCCAGGTCTCTGACAGGGCCGCTGTTGAAGCGTGGACTGGCCTCCTCTCATCTGATGACTCCTTGGGGGAAAGAGGGAAGCTTCGGCTTCCAAGTTCGCTCACACAGCTGCTGGCGGGGTTCTGTTCCTCACAAGCGGGTGGACAGAGGGCCCTGGTTCCTGCTCTCCACTCCCTGTCACGTGGACCTCTCTCCACAGGGTCGCTGACAAGAAGCCAGATGCACCAGAGAAATAATTTGTGGCCCAGATAAAAGTCACAGTCTTTTGTAACCTAATCTTAACAGACACATCCCATTACTTTTGTCCTATTCTGTCCATTAGCAGCAAGTCACGGGTGCAGCCTGTACTTGAGGGGAGACACATTTGAATGGGGTCCGGTTCAGAGGTTGGCCACTGCGCACCATAGGAGCTGTGCGCTCCGTTTATGCTGTGTTAAAATGAGGTTGGGGGAAAGAGAATCCCCAGGAATGGAGGAAATACTAGTCTTCAAAAGAGCCCTGCAAGAGAATTCCTGGTATTGCTAGAGAGAATATTACGAATTCAGTACATGGAACTCATCACTGTGAGCTGGTTTCTATGCCCGTGAGAGCAGTCTTTCTGACTCAGTGGACCCTGGGAATACGGGGATGTGAGTTCCTTCTACGAATCACGTTGGAGATTTGGACACGTATAGCAGCAAAATTACATCATAACATATAAAGTTTTCTCGCTTAAGCTGGGATCTCCATATTGTGGAGAGAGAAGTCATTTAAAATTAAAGTCAGCATCATAACTGATAAATTCAGAAATGTGACCATTTGCACCTAATGAAACACTGCGCTTCCAAAGGAATGTCTGTATGATTCACAATGCCTCGACTGCCAGCTTTTCTTTACCTTTTTGAGGTAGTGTCTCATTATGTAGTCTGTGCTCACCTTAAACTTTCTATGTAGCCCATTACTGGCCTTGAACTCATGAACCTCCTGGCTCAGACTCCCTCAGTGCTAGGATTATACTACCATGCTTGGCTTGTAGTTTAAGTAATATTTCCTATTCCTCTTCTCCCCAGTCTCTGGTGATCTCTAATGTACTTCTTATCTCTATGAATGTGCCTAGTCTAGATATTTCATACAGTGGAATAATATTCTATTTGTCCTTTTACATCTGTTTGTTTTACATAGCATAACAATTTTTCAAGGTAAATTCATGTTATACAATGCATCAGAGCTTCATTCCTTTTGATTTAAGAAAGCACATATTCTGGGCCAGACCTGGTAGTATATACCTATAACCCCAGCACTCAGGAGGGTGAGGCAGGAAGATATCTAAAAGTTCAAGGCCAGCCTAGACTACATAGTGAATTCAAAACCAGTCTGAACTACATGGTGAGACCCTGTCTCAAAAAATAAATTAAAACAATATATGTAAAAAAATGCATGTATTCCATTACACTGGATAGTCTACATTTTGTTCATTCATTCATCTGTCCTCTGAGGTTTTTTATTTTATTTGTTTTGTTTTGCCACAGGGTCTGTTTATATATTCCAAACTGGCTTTGAACTCACTATATAGCCTACACTGGCCTCAAATTGGCCGTGATCCTCGTGCCTCAGCCTCCCAAGTGCTGGGATTACAGGTGCGATTACCATCGTACTTAGCCCTCTCCATTGACATTTGAGGTATTTCCAAGCTTTGGCTACTGGTACAGTTTAGATGGAAAACATTTCCCATCATCCTCATGTGCTCACAGCTGAGGCTTTTGGAAGAGGATTGGACCATGGAAGTGCTAAGCCTACTTGCTGTTAGGAGGTGGGATCGGGGGATTTGACCTGGAAGGGTATGTCTCCCTGCCTGGCCCCTCCTTTCTCAGCTTCTGGCTGCCATGTTGTGAACAGCTTCTTCTGCTCTGCCCCCTGCCACACTGCTTCTCTCTTGGAACCAGCCAACCATGGACTGAAAACAGGAGCCAAAATTAACCTCTTTGCTTTTAACTTGTGGGTATTGTGTTCCATGACAAGAAAGTAGCTAAACAGCTACTGTGAATAATACTGCTACCAACACTGGTGTACAAACATCTGTTTGCATCCTTATTTTCAGTTCTTGGGAGCTATATGTATCTCACAGTGGAATCATTTGATCATCTCATAATTCTATGTTTACATTTTGAGAGCCACCAAACTACTTTCCACAGTGCTGCTCCATTTTGGATTCCTACCAGTGATGCTTGAGAGTTCCAATTTCTCCACATCCTTCCCAACACTCCCCGAGATTTTTCCATTTAAAAAAAGTAGCTGATGGGCCGGAGGGTTAGCTCAGTGGTTCCGGTGCCTGCCTCGCAAGCGCAAGGTCCTGAGTTCAATCCCCGGTAACCACATATAATGCTGGGCGTGGAGACTCACGTCCACCAACAATCAACACCGCATACTACAATGCCGGACGTGGTGGCTCACGCCTGTAATCCCAGCACTCGGGAGGCAGGGACAGGAGGATTGCTGAGTTCACGGCGGCTTGCCTGGGCACCATAGTGAGCTCAGG
>PVIC010038141.1:0-17736 GCA_004025085.1 Thryonomys swinderianus | reverse complement strand
CATTCCATTCCATTCCATTCCATTCCATTCCATTCCATTCCATTCCATTCCATTCCATTCCATTCCATTCCATTCCATTCCATTCCATTCCATTCCATTATATCGCTATATATTCCACTCTATTCTAGTTTATATCAACAGGGTGTGAGTTCCAGGATTTGCTTGGGGAGATTAATTCCCTGATATTACAGCTACTCCTTTTCACTTCCTGGGATAGTGCTACAAAAGAGAGCATCAGGTAATTAGGTGTGATCCAAGAATTTCATGTGGAAACCAGGGATTTTCCAACTCTGTCTTCAGTGTCTAATGATCCAAAGACACAAAACAGTGTGCAAGGACTCGTTCTGCAATGGGGTTATGACGTCATAATTGGACTTTTACTACCGTAGACAAAGGTCTTCTAAAGAAACACACTCTTTGCTCCAGGCGGTCAATGGCAAAGAGCAGGGAGGGAGTCATTTGGACTCCGTTCCTGAAACTGACTTCACATAATGCAGAACTGAGTTCGAGGTGTTTGTCTGCAGGTTTTTTTTCTGTTTTGATTGCAGACGGCGTCTAAATTTATAGTTCTGGCTGGACTTGAGCTCACTATGTAGCCCAGGCTAGCATCAAACTCAGCAACCCTCCTACCTCTACCTTCTGAGAGCTGGGATTACCCGCGTGAGCCACACCGCCCATCTCCAGGTGTTTCTATTTGAGGGAGCAATCTACGAGTATCACTCCAGCTGCCACTGGCTTTAATTGGGCTTTCGGTCGAAAGGAGGTATCCACCTGTGGAATAACACTCCTTGTCTTTGATTTATTAAGGAGAAAGCGTGCTTTCCTTCATTCAGAGTCTATCCATCAGAATATTTCCACCGTTTCTCTACCATTTGCTCGTACATAGAGTGCAGGTTTTCCTTAATAAGGCAGACTTCTCCTTAGGCATACGGAACATTGGGAATCAATCCCTTCCTACTCTTGAAAACAATTCACAGTGTGAGCACGGAGTACAGTGCCACTCAGATTCTGAATATCAGTTTACAGCTACACGGTGTGAATTCCAGATTTGCTTGGGGAGATTAAGCGCGAGGTATCCCAAATTCTCCACTTCACTTGCTAATGTTTGGCCAGAACAGAGAGGCAGGTTGGCATTAGGTGTTATCCAAGAAATTGATGCTTAAAACTGGAGATTTCCACCCCTGTCTTCAGGTTCTAACGGTCCACACACACATATAGCAGTGTGAAAAGACTCGTTTTTACAATGCGATTGGGACGTCATAATAGGACTTTGACCAGAGCAGGAAAAGGAAGTCTGAAAAAAAACAAACCTTTGCGTCCTTGCAGTAAATGGCTGAGAGCAGGGTGCTAATTTACACTCAATTCCTCAAAGTGCCTTCACAAGAAGCAGGTGTGGGTCCTAGGTGTTGCTCTTTGAGGGAGTAATCTATGAATATCACTCCAGCTGTCATTCGCTTGAATGGAGCTTTGGGTCAAAAGGAGATATCCACCAATGTAACAGCATTCCTAGTCTTTACATTTATGAATGACGCAGTATGCTTTCCTTCAATCAGATTCTAACAGTAAGAAAATTCCCACTGTTTCTCCATGCTTTGCTCGTGCAAAGAGTGTGTAATTTCCATAATAAGGCAGAGTTCTCCTCAGGCACAGTGAACATGGAGAATCAGTGTGTCCCTACTCTTAAAAACAATTCAGAGTGAGCATGGTGTACAGTGCAACTCAGACTCTGAAAATCAGTTTACAGCTACACGAGGCGAATCAAGTTTTGCTTGGGGAGATTAAGCCCCTGATATCCCAGCTGTTCCCTTTCACATCCTTGGAGAGTGCTAGAAAATAGAGGCATGTGGCAATTAGGTATGATCCAAGCCTTTCATGTGGAAAAGAGGCATTTTCCACCTCTGTCTTCAGGCTCTAACGATCCAAAAACACATAGCAGTGTGCAAGGACTCTTTTCTACAACGGGATTATGATGTCATAATTGAAATTTCACTACAGCAGAAAAAGGAACTCTACAGGAAGAAAATCTTGCGTCCTGACGGGAAACAGCAATGAGAAATGTGGGAGTAATTTCCACTCCGTTCCTGAAAGTGACTTCACAAGAAGCAGGTCTGAGTTCCATGAATTTTTCTTTAAGGGAGTAATCAATGAATATCAGTGCATCTGCAACTCACTTGAATGGAGCTTGTGGTTAAAAGATGATGTCCAACCGTGAAATAGCACTCCTAGTCTGGAGATATATGAAGCATGCAGTGTGCTTTTTTCATGCAGTTTCTTCCCATCAGAGCAATACCACTATTTCCCCACCTTGTGCCTGTACAAAGAGGGCGGGATTTCAATAATAAATCAGTGGACACAGGCACAGGGGATCATGGAGAATCAATCTGTTCCTACTTTTGGAAATAATTCACAGAGTGAACAGGGAGTACAGGTCCACGCAGTTTCTGAAAATCAGTTTATCCAACACGTTGTAAATTTCAGCTTTTGCTTGGGGAGACAAAGCGCCTGATATCAAAGCTACTCCCTTTCTCTTGCTAGGATGTTGCTAAAAATGAGACACATCTGGCAATTACGTGTGATCCAAGCCTTTCTTGTGGAAAACAGGCATTTTCCACCTACGTCTTCACATTCTAAAGTTCCAAATACACATAGCAGTGCGCAAGGACTCTTTTCTGCTACGGGATTATGACGCCATAATTAGAGTGTCACTACCGCACACAAAGGTACTCTAAAGGAACCAACTCTTGCCTCCTGCTGGTAAATGGCAAAGAGAAATGTGGTAGGAATTTCCACTCTGTTCCTGAAACTGCCTTCACAAGAAGGAGGTCAGAATTGCATGTGTTTCTCTTGGAGGGAGTATTCTAAGAATATCACTAAATCTAACTTTCGCTTGAATGGATCTTGTGGTCCAAAGGAGATATCCACCCGTGGAATGGCATTCCTACTACAGAGATTTCCGAAGGAGCCAGTGTGCCTTTCTCCATTCAGATTCTACCAGTTTGAACATTACGTCTGATTCTCCAACTTTTGGCCATAAAAAGAGTGTGGGATTTTAATTAGAAGACACAGTACTCCCCTGGTACAGGGAACAAGAAGAATCAATTTGTTCTTACACTTAGAAAAAAGGAACAGAGTGAGCAGGGAGTACAGTCCCACTCAGATATTCAAAATCAGTTTACAGCTACACGGTGTGAATTCCAGCTTTTGCTTGGGTAGATTAAGCCCCGGTAATCCCAGATTCTCCGCTTCAATTGCTAATATTTGGCAGGAAAAGTGAGGCATGTTGGAACTAGGTGTTCTCCACGAAAGTGATGCAGAAAACAGGCGTTTTCCACCTCTGTCTTCAGGTTCTAACGGTCCAAACACACATAGCAGTGCGCCAAGACTGGTTTGTACAATGCGATTGTGACGTCATAATAGGACTTTCACTACAACAGACAAAGGTAGTCTAAAGGAACAAACTCTTGCGTCCTTGCAGTAAATGGCTGAGAGCATTTGGAGGAGCTACTTTCCAGTCAATTCCTCAAAGAACCTTCAAAAGAAGCAGGTGTGGAATCTAGGTGTTTCTCTTGGAGGGAATAATCTATGGTATCACTCCAGGTGCCATTCGATTGAATGGAGCTTGTGGTCAAAAGAGGATATCCACCCATGGAATAGCAATCCTAGTCTGTACATTTATGAAGGATGCAGTATGCTTTCCTTCATTCAGATTCTAACAATGAAAATATTACCACTGTTTTCCACTCTTTGCCTCTACAAAGATTTGGAATTTGCATAATAAGTCAGAGTTTTACTCAGGTACAGAGAACATGGAGAATCAATCTGTCCATGCTCTTGAACATAAGTTAGAGGGTGAGCATGGAGAACAGTCCCCCTCAGATTGTCCAAGTCAGTTTATAACAACAGGGTGTGAGTTCCAGGATTTGCTTGGGGAGATTAATCCCCTGATATTACAGCTACTCCTTTTCACTTCCTGGGATAGTGCTAGAAAAGAGAGCACAGCGTATTTAGGTGTGAACCAAGAATTTCATGTGGAAAACAGGCATTTTCCAACTATGTCTTCAGTGTCTAACGATCCAAACAAACAAAACAGTGTGCAAGGACTCATTCTACAATGGGATTAGGACGTCATAATTGGACTTCTACTACTGTAGACAAAGGTTTTCTATAGAAACAAACTCTTTGCTCCAGGCGGTCAATGGCAAAGAGCAGGGAGGGAGTCATTTTGACTCCGTTCCTGAAACTGACTTCACATAATGCAGAACTGAGTTCGAGGTGTTTGTCTGCAGGTTTTCTTTTGTTTTGTTTTCAGACGGCATCTAAATTTGTAGTTGTGGCTGGAATTGAGCTCACTATGTAGGCCAGGCTAGCATCGAACTCAGCAATCCTCCTACCTCTACCTTCTGATAGCTGGGATTACCCGCGTGAGCCTCAACGCCCATCTCCAGGTGTTTCTCTTTGAGGTAGGAATCTACGAATATCACTCCAGCTGCCACTGGCTTTAATTGGGCTTTCGGTCGAAAGGAGGTATCCACTTGTGGAATAGCACTCCTTGTGTTTGATTTATTAAGGAGGAAGCGTGCTTTCCTTCATTCAGAGTCTATACATCAGAATATTACCACCGTTTCTCCACCGTTTGCTCATACATAGAGTGCAGATATCCATAACAAGGCAGACTTCTCCTTAGGCATACGGAACATTGGAAATCAATCCCTTCCTACTCTTGAAAACAATTCACAGAGTGAGCAGGGAGGACAGTCCCACTCAGATTCTGAATATCAGTTTACAGCTACACGGTGTGAATTCCAGATTTGCTTGGTGAGATTAAGCGCGAGGTATCCCAGATTCTCCACTTCAATTGCTAATGTTTGGCCAGAACAGAGAGGCAGGTTGGAATTAGGTGTTATCCAAGAAATTGATGCGGAAAACAGGAGTTTTCCACCTCTGTCTTCAGGTTCTAACGGGCCACGCACACATAGAGCAGTGCGCCAAGGCTCGTTTATAAAATGCGTTTGGGACATCATAATGGGACTTTCACCACAGCAGACAAAGGTAGTCTAAAGGAACAAACCCTTGCGTCCTTGCAGTAAATGGCTGAGAGCAGGGAGGTGCTAATTTCCACTCCATTCCTCAACGTGCCTTCACAAGAAGCAGGTGTGGGTCCTAGGTGTTGCTCTTTGAGGGAATAATTTATGAATATCACTCCAGCTGTCATTCGCTTGAATGGAGCTTTGGGTCAAAAGGAGATATCCACCAATGTAACAGCATTCCTAGTCTTTACATTTATGTATGACACAGTATGCTTTCCTTCAATCAGATTCTAACAGTAAGAAAATTCCCACTTTTTCTCCACGCTTTGCCCGTGCAAAGATTGTGTAATTTCCACAATACGGCAGAGTTCTCCTCAGGCACAGTGAACATGGAGAATCAGTGTGTCCCTACTCTTGAAAACAATTCAGAGTGAGCATGGTGTACAGTGCTACTCAGACTCTGGAAATCAGTTTACAGCTACACGATGCGACTCAAGTTTTGCTTGAGGAGATTAAGCCCCTGATATCCCAGCTGTTCCCTTTCACATCCTTGGAGAGTGCTATAAAACAGAGGCATGCGGCAATTAGGTATGATCCAAGACTTTCACGTTTAAAAGAGGCATTTTCCGCTTCTATCTTCGGGCTCTAACGATCCAAAAAGACATAGCATTGTGCAAGGACTCTTTGCTACAACGGGATTATGATGTCATAATTGAATTTTCACTACAGCAGAAAAATGAACTCTACAGGAACAAAATCTTGCCTCCTGGTGGGAAACAGCAATGAGAAATGTGGGAGTCATTTCCACTCCGTTCCTGAAACTGACTTCACAAGAAGCAGGTCTGAGTTCCAGGAGTTTTTCTTTAAGCGAGTAATCA
The DNA here is from genome assembly GCA_004025085.1 of Thryonomys swinderianus. Lineage (NCBI taxonomy): Eukaryota > Metazoa > Chordata > Mammalia > Rodentia > Thryonomyidae > Thryonomys > Thryonomys swinderianus. The sequence goes on along the minus strand of PVIC010038141.1, from coordinate 11,831 downwards.
ATGAATATCAGTGCATCTGCCACTCACTTGAATGGAGCTTGTGGTTAAAGAGGATGTCCAACCGTGGAACAGCACTCCTAGTCTGGAGATATATGAAGCATGCAGTGTGCTTTTCTTCATGCAGATTCTTCCCATCAGAGCAATACCACTATTTCCCTACCTTGTGCCTGTACAAAGAGGGCGGGATTTCAATAATAAATCAGTGTCTTTCTCAGGCACAGGGATCATGGAGAATCAATCGGTTCCTACTTTTGGAAATAATTCACAGAGTGAACAGGGAGTACAGGTCCACTCAGATTCTGAAAATCAGTTTATCCGAAACGTTGTAAATTTAAGCTTTTGCTTGGGGAGACAAAGCCCCTGATATCCCAGCTACTCCCTTTCTCTTGCTAGCATGTTGCTAGAAATGAGACACATCTGGCAATTAGGTGTGATCCGAGCCTTTCTTGTGGAGAACAGGCATTTTCCACTTACATCTTCACATTCTAAAGTTCCAGATTCACATAGCAGTGTGCAAGGACTCTTTTCTGCTACGTTATTATGATGCCATAATTGGACTTTCACTACCGCGACAAAGGTACTCAAAAGGAACCAACTCTTGCCTCGTGGAGGGAAACGGCAAAGAGAAATGTGGTAGGAATTTCCACTCTGTTCCTGAAACTTCCTTCACAAGAAGCAGGTCAGAGTTCCATGTGTTTCTCTTGGAGGGAATATTTTAAGAATATCACTAAATCTACCATTCGCTTGAATGGATCTTGTGGTCCAAAGGAGATATCCACGCCTGCAATGGCATTCCTACTACAGAGATTTCCGAAGGAGCCAGTGTGCCTTTCTCCATTCAGATTCTACCCGTTAGAACTTTACGTCTGATTCTCCACCTTTTGGCCATAAAAAGAGTGTGGGATTTTAATAAGAAGCCACAGTTCTCCCCTGGTAGGGGAACAAGAAGAATCAATTTGTTCTTACACTTAGAAATAAGGAACAGCGTGAGCAGGGAGTACAGTCCCACTCAGATATTCAAAATCAGTTTAGAGCTACACGGTGTGAATTCCAGCTTTTGCTTGGGTAGATTAAGCATCAGTAATCCCAGATTCTCTGTTTCAATTGCTAGTATTTGGCAGCAAAAGAGAGGAATGTTGGAACTAGTTGTTCTCCACGAAATTGATGCAGAAAACAGGCGTAGCCACCTCTGTCTTCAGGTTCTAACGGTCCAAACACACATAGCAGTGCGCCACGACTGGTTTCTACAATGCGATTGTGACGTCATAGTAGGACTTTCACTACAACAGACAAAGGTAGTCTAAAGGAACAAACTCTTGCTTCCTTGCAGTAAATGGCTGAGAGCATTTGGAGGTGCTACTTTCCAGTCAATTCCTCAAAGAGCCTTCACGGGAAGCAGGTGTGATATCTAGGTGTTTCTCTTGGAGGGAATAATCTATGGTATCACTCCAGCTGCCATTCGATTGAATATAGCTTGTGGTCAAAAAAGGATATCCACCCGTGGAATAGCAATCCTATTCTTTACATTTATGAAGGATGCAGTATGCTTTCCTTCATTCAGATTCTAACAATGAAAACATTACCACTGTTTCTCCACTGTTTGCCTCTACTAAGAGTGTGGAAATTCCTTAATAAGGCAGAGTTCTCCTCAGGCACAGAGAACATGGAGAATCAATCTGTCCTTGCTCTTGAAAATAAGTTACAGGGTGAGCAGGGAGAACAGTCCCCCTCAGATTCTCCAAGTCAGTTTATATCAACTAGGTGTGAGTTCCAGGATTTGCTTGGGGAGATTAATCCCCTGATATTATAGCTACTCCTTTTCACTTCCGGGGATAGTGCTAGAAAAGAGAGGCATCGGGTAATTAGGTGTGATCCCAGAATTTCATGTGGAAAACAGGCATTTTCCAACTCTGTCTTCAGTGTCTAACGATCCAAACACACAAAACAGTGTGCAAGGACTCGTTCTACAATGGGATTAGGACGTCATAATTGGACTTTTACTACCGTAGACAAAGGTATTCTAAAGAACCAAACTCTTTGCTCCCGGCGGTCAATGGCAAAGAGCAGGGAGGGAGTCATTTGGACTCCGTTCCTGAAACTGACTTCACATAATGCAGAACTGAGTTCGAGGTGTTTGTCTGCAGGTTTTCTTTTGTTTTGTTTTCAGACGGCATCTAAATTTGTAGTTGTGGCTGGACTTGAGCTCACTATGTAGCCCAGGCTAGCATCGAACTCAGCAATCCTCCTACCTCTACCTTCCAAGAGCTGGGATTACCCGCGTGAGCCACAACGCCCGTCTCCAGGTGTTTCTCTTTGAGGGAGGAATCTACGAGTATCACTCCAGCTGCCACTGGCTTTAATTGGGCTTTCGGTCGAAAGGAGGTATCCACCTGTGGAATAGCACTCCTTGTCTTTGATTTACTAAGGAGGAAGCGTGCTTTCCTTCACTCAGTGTCTATCCATCAGAATATTACCACTGTTTCTCCACCGTTTGCTCATACATAGAGTGCAGATATCCATAACAAGGCAGACTTCTCCTTAGGCATACGGAACATTGGAAATCAATCCCTTCCTACTCTTGAAAACAATTGACAGCGAGCAGGGTGTACAGTCCCACTCAGATTCTGAATATCAGTTTACAGCTACACGGTGTGAATTCCAGATTTGCTTGGGGAGATTAAGCGCCAGGTATCCCAGATTCTCCACTTCAATTGCTAATGTTTGGCCAGAACAGAGAGGCAGGTTGGAATTAGGTGTTATCCAAGAAATTGATGCGGAAAACAGGAGTTTTCCACCTCTGTCTTCAGGTTCTCAGGGTCCACACACACATATAGCAGTGTGCCAAGACTCATTTTTCCAATGCAATTGGGACGTCATAATAGGACTTTCACCACAGCAGACAAAGGTAGTCTAAAGGAACAAACCCTTGCGTCCTTGCAGTAAATGGCTGAGAGCAGGGAGGTGCTAATTTCATCTCCATTCCTCAATGTGCCTTCACAAGAAGCAGGTGTGGGTCCTAGGTGTTGCTCTTTGAGGGCATAATCTATGAATATCACTCCAGCTGTCATTCGCTTGAATGGAGCTTTGGGTCAAAAGGAGATATCCACCAGTGTAACAGCATTCCTAGTCTTTATATTTATGAATGATGCAGTATGCTTTCCTTCAATCAGATTCTAACAGTAAGAAAATTCCCACTGTTTCTCCACGCTTTGCCCGTGCAAAGTGTGTGTAATTTCCATAATAAGGCAGAGTTCTCCTCAGGCACAGTGAACATGGAGAATCAGTGTGTCCCTACTCTTGAAAACAATTTAGAGTGATTATGGTGTACAGTGCAAGTCAGACTCTGGAAATCAGTTTACAGCTACACGATGCGACTCAAGCTTTGCTTGGGGAGATTAAGCCCCTGATATCCCAGCTGTTCCCTTTCACATCCTTGGAGAGTGCCAGAAAATTGAGGCATGTGGCAATTAGGTATGATCCAAGACTTTCATGTGGAAAAGAGGCATTTTCCTCCTCTTCTTCGGGCTCTAACGATCCAAAAACACATAGCAGTGCGCAAGGACTCTTTTCTACAACGGGATTATGATGTCATAATTGAAATTTCACTACAGCAGACAACGGAACTCTACAGGAACAAAATCTTGCCTCCTGGTGGGAAACAGCAATGAGAAATGTGGGAGTCATTTCCACTCCGTTTCTGAAACTGACTTCACAAGAAGCAGGTCTGAGTTCCAGGAGTTTTTCTTTAAGGGAGTAATCAATGAATATCAGTGCATCTGCCACTCACTTGAATGGAGCTTGTGGTTAAAGAGGATGTCCAACCGTGGAACAGCACTCCTAGTCTGGAGATATAGGAAGCATGCAGTGTGCTTTTCTTCATGCAGATTCTTCCCATCAGAGCAATACCACTATTTCCCCACCTTGTGCCTGTACAAAGAGGGCGGGATTTCAATAATAAATCAGTGTCTTCCTCAGGCACAGGGATCATGGAGAATCAATCGGTTCCTACTTTTGGAAATAATTCACAGAGTGAACAGGGAGTACAGGTCCACTCAGATTCTGAAAATCAGTTTATCCAAAACGTTGTAAATTTCAGCTTTTGCTTGGTGAGACAAAGCCCCTGATATCCCAGCTACTCCCTTTCTCTTGCTAGGATGTTGCTAGAAATGAGACACATCTGGCAATTAGGTGTGATCCAAGCCTTTCTTGTGGAGAACAGGCATTTTCCACTTACATCTTCACATTCTAAAGTTCCAAATACACATAGCAGTGCGTAAGGACTCTTTTCTGCTACGTTATTATGACGCCATAATTGGACTTTCACTACCGCACGCAAAACTACTCTAAAGGAACCAACTCTTGCCTCCTGGTGGGAAACAGCAAAGAGAAATGTGGTAGGAATTTCCACTCTGTTCCTGAAACTGCCTTCACAAGAAGGAGTTCAGAGATACATGTGTTTCTCTTGGAGGGAGTTTTCTAAGAATATCACTAAATCTAACATTCGCTTGAATGGATCTTGTGGTCCAAAGGATATATCCACCCGTGGAATGGCATTCCTACTACAGAGATTTCCAAAGGAGCCAGTGTGCCTTTCTCCATTCAGATTCTACCCGTTAGAACATTACGTCTGATTTTCCACCTTTTGGCCATAAAAAGAGTGTGGGATTTTAAGAAGAAGACACAGTACTCCCCTGGTACAGGGAACAAGAAGAATCAATTTGTTCTTACACTTAAAAATAAGGAACAGAGTGAGCAGGGAATACAGTCCCACTCAGATATTCAAAATCAGTTTAGAGCTACACGGTGTGAATTCCAGCTTTTGCTTGGGTAGATTAAGCCCCAGTAATCCCAGATTTTCCGCTTCAATTGCTAATATTTGGCAGGAAAAGTGAGGCATGTTGGAACTAGGTGTTCATGAAATTGATGCAGAAAACAGGCGTTTTCCACCTCTGTCTTCAGGTTCTAACGGTCCAAACACACATAGCAGTGCGCCAAGACTGGTTTGTACAATGCGATTGTGACGTCATAATAGGACTTTCACTACAACAGACAAAGGTATTCTAAAGGAACAAACTCTTGCGTCCTTGCAGTAAATGGCTGAGAGCATTTGGAGGTGCTACTTTCCAGTGAATTCCTCAAAGAGCCTTCACAGGAAGCAGGTGTGGTATCTAGGTGTTTCTCTTGCAGGGAATAATCTATGGTATCACTCCAGGTGCCATTCGATTGAATGGAGCTTGTGGTCAAAAGAGGATATCCACCCATGGAATAGCAATCCTAGTCTTCACATTTATGAAGGATGCAGTATGATTTCCTTCATTCAGATTCTAACAATGAAAACATTACCACTGTTTCTCCACTGTTGGCCTCTACAAAAAGGGTGGAATTTCCATAATAAGGCAGAGTTCTCCTCAGGCACAGAGAACATGGGGAATCAATCTGTCCCTGCTCTTGAAAATAAGTTACAGGGTGATCAGGGAGAACAGTCCCCCTCAGATTCCCCAAGTCAGTTTACATCAGCAGGGTGTGAGTTCCAGGATTTGTTTGGGGAGAATAATCTCCTGATATTACAGCTACTCCTTTTCACTTCCTGGGATAGTGCTAGAAAAGAGAGGCATCGGGTAATTAGGTATGATCCAAGAATTTCATGTGGAAAACAGGCATTTTCCAACTCTGTCTTCAGTGTCTAACGATCCAAACACACAAAACAGTGTGCAAGGACTCGTTCTACAATGGGATTAGGACGTCATAATTGGACTTTTACTACCGTAGACAAAGGTATTCTAAAGAAACACACTCTTTACTCCAGGCGGTCAATGGCAAAGAGCAGGGAGGGAGTCATTTGGACTCCGTTCCTGAAACTGACTTCACATAATGCAGAACTGAGTTCGAGGTGTTTGTCTGCAGGTTTTCTTTTGTTTTGTTTTCAGACGGCGTCTAAATTTGTAGTTCTTGCTGGACTTGAGCTCACTATGTAGCCCAGGCTAGCATCGAACTCAGCAATCCTCCTCCCTCTACCTTCTGAGAGCTGGGATTACCCGCGTGAGCCACAGCACCCGTCTCCAGGTGTTTCTCTTTGAGGGAGGAATCTACGAATATCACTCCAGCTGCCACTGGCTTTAATTGGGCTTTCGGTCGAAAGGAGGTATCCACCTGTGGAATAGCACTCCTTGTCTTTGATTTATTAAGGAGGAAGCGTGCTTTCCTTCATTCGGAGTCTATCAATCAGAATATTACCACCGTTTCTCCACCGTTTGGTCATACATAGAGTGCAGATATCCATAACAAGGCAGACTTCTTAGCCATACGGAATATTGGAAATCAATCCCTTCCTACTCTTGAAAACAATTGACAGAGCGAGCAGGGAGTACAGTCCCACTCAGATTCTGAATATCAGTTTACAGCTACAGTGAATTCCAGATTTGCTTGGGGAGATTAAGCGCAAGGTATCCCAGATTCTGCACTTCAATTGCTAATCTTTGGCCAGAACAGAGAGGCAGGTTGGAATTAGGTGTTATCCAAGAAATTGATGCGGAAAACAGGAGTTTTCCATCTCTGTCTTCAGGTTCTCAGGGTCCACACACACATATAGCAGTGTGCCAAGACTCGTTTGTACAATGTGATTGGGACCTCATAATAGGACTTTCACTGCAGCAGACAAAGGTAGTCTAAAGGAACAAACCCTTGCATCCTTACAGTAAATGGCTGAGAGCATGGAGGTGCTAATTTCAACTCCATTCCTCAATGCGCCTTCACAAGAAGAAGGTGTGGTCCTATGTGTTCCGCTTTGAGGGAGTAATCTATGAATATCACTCCAGCTGTCATTCGCTTGAATGGAGCTTTGGGTCAAAAGGAGATTTCCAACAATGTAACAGCATTCCTAGTCTTTACATTTATTAATGAGGCAGTATGCTTCCCTTCAATCAGATTCTAACAGTAAGAAAATTCCCACTGTTTCTCCACGCTTTGCCCGTGCAAAGTGTGTGTAATTTCCATAATAAGGCAGAGTTCTCCTCAGGCACAGTGAACATGGAGAATCAGTGTGTCCCTACTCTTGAAAACAATTCAGAGTGAGCATGCTGTACAGTGCAGCTCAGACTCTGGAAATCAGTTTACAGCTACACGATGCGACTCAAGTTTTGCTTGGGGAGATTAAGCCCCTGATATCTCAGCTGTTCCCTTTCACATCCTTGGAGAGTGCTAGAAAATAGAGGCATGTGGCAATTAGGGATGATCCAAGACTTTCATGTGGAAAAGAGGCATTTTCCTCCTCTGTCTTTGGGCTCTAACGATCCAAAAACACATAGCAGTGTGCAAGGACTCTTTTGTACAACGGGATTATGATGTCATAAATGAAATTTCACTACAGCAGACAAAGGAACTCTACAGGAACAAAATCTTGCCTCCTGGCAGGAAACAGCAATGAGAAATATGGGAGTAATTTCCACTCCGTCACAAGAAGCAGGTCTGAGTTCCAGGAGTTTTTCTTTAAGGGAGTAATCAATGAATATCAGTGCATCTGCCACTCACTTGAATGGAGCTTGTGGTTAAAAGAGGATGTCCAACCGTGGAATACCACTCCTAGTCTGGAGATATATGAAGCATGCAGTGTGCTTTTCTTCATGCAGATTCTTACCTTCAGAGCAATACCACTATTTCCCCACCTTGTGCCTGTACAAAGAGGGCGGGATTTCAATAATAAATCAGTGGACACAGGCACAGGGGATCATGGAGAATCAATCTGTTCCTACTTTTGGAAATGATTCACAGAGTGAACAGGGAGTACAGGTCCACGCAGTTTCTGAAAATCAGTTTATCCAACACGTTGTAAATTTCAGCTTTTGCTTGGGGAGACAAAGCGCCTGATATCAAAGCTACTCCCTTTCTCTTGCTAGGATGTTGCTAGAAATGAGACACATCTTGCAATTACGTGTGATCCAAGCCTTTCTTGTGGAGAACAGACATTTTCCACCTATGTGTTCACATTCTAAAGTTCCAGATACACATAGCAGTGCACAAGGACTCTTTTCTGCTACGGGATTATGACACCATAATTGGACTTTCACTACCGCTCACAAAGGTACTCTAAAGGAAAAACTCTTGACTCCTGGTGGTAAACGGCAAAGAGAAATGTGGTAGGAATTTCCACTCTGTTCCTGAAACTGCCTTCACAAGAGGGAGGTCAGAGTTCCATGTGTTTCTCTTGGAGGGAGTATTCTAAGAATATCACTAAATCTACCATTCGCTTGAATGGATCTTGTGGTCCAAAGGAGATATCCACCCGTGGAATGGCATTCCTACTACAGACATTTCCGAAGGAGCCAGTGTGCCTTTCTCCATTCAGATTCTACCCGTTTGAACATTACGTCTGATTCTCCAACTTTTGGCCATAAAAAGAGTGTGGGATTTTAATAAGAAGACACAGTACTCCCCTGGTACAGGGAACAAGAAGAATCAACTTATTCTTACACTTAGAAAAAAGGAACAGAGTGAGCAGGGAGTACAGTCCCACTCAGATATTCAAAATCAGTTTAGAGCTACACGGTTTGAATTACAGCTTTTGCTTGGGTAGATTAAGGCCCAGTAATCCCAGATTCTCCGCTTCAATTGCTAATATTTGGCAGGAAAAGAGAGGCATGTTGGAACTAGGTGTTCTCCACGAAATTGATACAGCAAACAGGCGTTTTCCACCTCTGTCTTCAGGTTCTAAATGTCCAAACACACATAGCAGGCGCCAAGACTGGTTTGTACAATGCGATTGTGACGTCATAATAGGACTGTCACTACAACAGACAAAGTTAGTCTAAAAGAACAAACTCCTGCGTCCTTGCAGTAAATGTCTGAGAGCATTTGGAGGAGCTACTTTCCAGTCAATTCCTCAAAGAGCCTTCACGAGAGGCAGGTGTGGTATCTAGGTTTTTCTCTTGGAGGGAGTAATCTATGGTATCACTCTTATCTTTCTGTTCCATTCTATTACTTATCTTTCAATTCAATTCAAATCCATGCAATTCCATTCCATACCAATCCAATTTACTCCGCTCCACTCCAATCCACTCCACTTCGCTCAACTCCACTGCATTACATTCTGTTCCATTCCATTCCATTCCATTCCATTCCATTCCATTCCATTCCATTCCATTCCATTCCATTCCATTCCATTCCATTCCATTCCATTCCATTCCATTCCATTCCATTCCTTTCCATTCCATTCCATTCCATTCCATTCCATTCCATTCCATTCCATTCCATTCCATTCCATTCCATTCCATTCCATTCCATTCCATTCCATTCGTTTCCATTCCATTCCATTCCATTCCATTCCATTCCATTCCATTCCATTCCATTCCATTCCATTCCATTCCATTCCATTCCATTCCATTCCATTCCATTCTTTTCCATCATGTCCCCTGTAATTCCTTCTAGTTCCATTATATTCCATTTGGGTCCATTCCATTGTTTGCCATTCCATTCCATTCTAATACATAAAATTCCATTATTTCCTGTTCCATTCCTTTTGCATACATTCAATACCATCCCAATCCAATTCCATTCCATTCCAGTCAAGTCCTTTCCATTCCATTCCATTATATTCCATTCCATTCCACCCCATTCCATTCCTTTCAATCATGTCCCATTCCATTCCTTCACTGTCCATTCCTTTGCATTCCATTCCTTTCCATTGCATTCCATTTAATTCCATTCCATGCCATTCCATGCCATGCCATGCCATTCCATTCCATTCCATTCCATTCCATTCCATTCCATTCCATTCCATTCCATTCCATTCCATTCTGTTCCATTCTGTTCAATTCCACTCTTTCCGTTTAAATTCCATTCTAATGCAAAACAATCCATTCCATTCTATTCCATTCCATTTCATTCCCTTCCATTCCATTCCATTCCATTCCATTCCATTCCATTCCATTCCATTCCATTCCATTCCATTCCATTCCATTCCTTTATATTGCAATACATTCCTCTATATTCCACTCTAATCCATTCAATGCCAACGTTTCCAAATCCATTCCGTGAAGTTCCATTCCATGCCATTCCATTCCATTCCATTCCATTCCATTCCATTCCATTCCATTCCATTCCATTCCATTCCATTCCATTCCAATCCATTCCATTCCCATCCATTCCATGTAATCCATAACATTACATTCCTATCCTTCCCATTTCATTCCATTAATTATCGTTCCATTCAATTAAAATCCATTCAATTCTATTACATTCCAATTTCATTCCATACTACTCCACTCGAATCCATTACATTCCAGTACACTACACTCCCTTCCATTCCATTCTATTCCATTCCACTCCATTCCACTCCATTCCATTCCATTCCATTCCATTCCATTCCATTCCATTCCATTCCATTCCATTCCATTCCATTCCATTCCATTCCATTCCATTCCCTTCCCTTCCCTTCCCTTCCCTTCCCTTCCCTTCCATTCCATTCCATTCCATTCCATTCCAATCCGATCCATTTCATTCCATCCCACTCCTTTCAATTCCATTTCTTTCCATCATGTCCCATTCCATTCCTTCAAGTTCAATTAAATTCCATTCGGTTCCATTCCATGTGTTTCCATTCCATTCCATTCTAATCAAGAAAATTCCTTTCCTTTCTTTTCTATTCAGTTCGAATACATTCAATACAATTCCATTCCAATTCCATTCCATTCCATTCCGTTCCATTCTATTCCATTCCATTCCATTCCATTCCATTCCATTCCATTCCATCATATCCCATTCCATTCCTTCACAGTCCATAACATTCCATTCCATTCTGTTATATTCCTTTCCTTTCCGATCCATTCCGATCCATTCAATTCTAATCCTTAAAATTCCATTCATTTCCATTCCATTCCATTCCATTGCAATCTATTCCATCCTAATACATTCAATTCTTTCCTTTCTAATTCAATGCCATTCCAATTTATTCCGTTCCATTGTATTCACTTCAAATCCATTCAATTCCATTCGATTCCAATTCTATTCCATTAGATTCCCCTCCAATCCAATCCATTCCATTCAAATCCATTCCTTCATGTCTCGTTCCACTCCATCACATTCCATTCCATTCTGTTAAATTCCATTCCATTACATTCCATTGCGTTCAATTCCATTCCATTCCATTCCATTCCATTCCATTCCATTCCATTCCACTCCTTTCAATTCCATTTCTTTCCAGTATGTCCCATTCCATTCCTTCAAGTTCCATTAAATTCCATTCGGTTCCATTGCATTTGTTTATATTCCATTCCTTTCTAATCCAGAAAATTCCATTCCTTTCTTTTCTATTCTGTTCGAACACGTTCAACACCATTCCATTCCAATTCCATTCCATTCCATTCCATTCCATTCCATTCCATTCCATTCCATTCCATTCCAGTCCATTCCATTCCACTCCGTTCCATTCTGTTCAATTCCATTCCTTTCCGTTCCATTCCATTCTAATACAAAACATTCCATTCCATTACTTTCCATTTCATTCCATTCCATTCTTTTCCATTCCATTCCATTCCATTCCATTCCATTCCATTCCATTCCATTCCATTCCATTCCATTCCATTCCATTGGATTGCATTCCATTGCATTGCATTGCATTGCATTGCATTGCATTGCATTGCATTCCATTCCATTCCATTCCATTCCATTCCATTCCATTCCATTCCATTCCGTTCCATTCCATTTCATTCCATGCTATACCATTCCAATCCATTCCATTTCATTCCATTCCATTCCATTCCATTCCTTTACATTCCATTCCATTTCATTAAATTACATTACATTACAATATATTACACCCTATTCCACTCTAATCCATT